>CABHPQ010136731.1:0-42012 GCA_902168405.1 Peromyscus aztecus
GGGGGGAGAACGGGGGAATCTATGGCTGATATGTAAAGTTGAATTATATTGTAAAATAAAATAAAATAAATTCAAAACAAAACAAAAAAAAAACTAAAGGCGAGTTTATGGTTCCCTTAGGCTTGAGAATATTTATCTCAATTGTCCCAAAAGTTGTTTAGGACTGACAAGGCAGCTCAATGGATAAAGGTGCTTTCCATGAACTCTAAGGTCATGGGTTGGATCCCAGGACCCACATGATGAAAGGTGCGAATCAACTTCTGAAGGTAACCCTTAAATGTAAACTATTGTCAAGTATGCATGTAGCACACACACACACACACACACACACACACACACGGAGAAAGAGAGAAAGAGTAAATAAATATAACAAAATATATAAATCTGACTCACAGAAAACAGCTCTGTGTTGGAATCTTACAGGTGTGAAGTTTATCATTTCACATTTATTTGTAATTTTCCAGATTAATTTATACAATGCAGACTGTTTTACACACTGTAAAAAAATACTTACATTCAATTTTTGTTGCTTCAAAAGTTGTAATGTCTTAATTGTTATTTAGAAAATAAGTCTTGAAAACTAATGCCAGTGAAAATACAAATATACTGGATGAAGAAAGGAATAAACACTTCACATGGCTTGTTCATCTGATAAACGTACTTATTTTCTCTACCATTCTACATATCTAATCAGATGCAAATATTCAGCTTCAATTATCTGCCAGTTGATGTTGGTGGAATGGATTATTTTATAACAAACTGGGAAAATGAAAGCACTAAATGGAAAATAAAATGCAATGTCTTTACAAAGCTGCTTTGCAGGCATTATCTAATATATGCACATGCTCATGTTAATTCATTTTAGTTCTTCTACACAAACAGTTTTTATAGGATTTATGTGCATTATGCTATTTATGAAGCTTAATGCAATTCAATGTAATAAAGTATTTGCATTTCAACAGGGTCATTAGGAGGTTTTATGCCAAGAAGTCCACATAGCTATGCAAATCATGGGTTTCTTTGCAGTCTCTGGATAAGATACTTCATGACCTGGCCAGGGAACTGGATGGCACTTAACTCTCTCAGATATGACACATTTGCAAAATAAAAGCCTGAGTGTCTTTGTGAAAGATAATATCTCTACATTTCTTACTCTCTGTTGAATTATCATATAAATTTCCTTTACACCATTTTATCACATAATGAACACAAACTTAATCCTTCCTAATAATCACAACCTGTCAGGTCATTGTCCAAGCTGCCTCCTAACTCTGTTTTGTAGATAAAAGTCCCTTAGATTAGTCCTTTAAATGTAAATTCCTCGCTTATTTTTACATTAGCTGCACACTAGGTAAGTTGAATTTTGCCTTTCAAAGCCCCTGGTGACACTGTTGACTTTCTGTCTTACACAATCTGTCTACACATATTTATTTATGTTATCAACAATATTCCTTATCACTCTGAGTCCTTTTCTCACAGACCCTGTAAGCAACTTGTTGCTGCCCTGGTGTTCTCTCTGCAGGTGTTCTTTATAATTCTTTAGTTCGTATAACCCCTGTTCATTGTGTCAGTAATAACAGAATTCATCTGCATCTGTAATAAACACTCTTTTTCTCTTCTCATCTTCCCATGATCGACACTCACCATTTTGTAGCTTTTTTCTTCTTCTGAGTATATACAATTTGTGTGTGAGTGTGTGTGTGTGTGTGTGTGTGTGTGTGTGTGTGTGTGTGTGAGTGAAGAGATGCACTTGCCACAGCTTGTATGTAGAGGTCAGAGGACAAATACAGGTGTCATTTCTTGCTTCCTCCCTTGTTATTAGGCAGGACCCCATTGTTTTATACTGGCTGTCCCAAGTCAGTGGACCTGTAAAGCTCCTAGGGAGTTCACTGTTTCTGCCTTCAGTCTCACCCCAGGAGCCCTGGGATTACAGATGTGTACTCTTCCCATTTGGGGGTTAATTTGGGGGATTTAAATTAAGATCTGCATGCTTTCATATCAAAAATTTTTACACAGTGAGGCTTTTGCCCTTCTGTGGCTGTAATGATGTTTAATGACCTCTGAATGTCCGTGTTACTTACACACTCCTTGAAATTCCAGGCTTAACTATTCAGCTATTCATTACTATTGTTCTGTGTGAAAAACATTTCTCATCTAACATTCTAATGGCAAACTCCTGAGTTCTTCCTCCTGAAATACATTCACTCTACTTATCACCATCCTTATACAAGGAACCGCATTTGTGACTTTCCTCTGTGTTTTTTCACAATACCTATTAAAGCATCAAGTCCTGCTGATCTTGCATCTAACATATATCACAGCTAGAGCTTTGTTTCTGATTGCCTTGGCTGCAATGCCAAAAAAAAAAGTGAATGCACATTGTATTTTGACTGCTGCAGCAACTTCTTAAATACTCATCCCACTTTTATATTGCTCCTTCACAAACATTAGCACATACTTTTGCTTTCAGTATTAAAATCCGTTTTTCTCTTTCCTCTTCTCAAGATCTCAAGATGTACACTGATAATGTGTGTAATAATAGGGCATTTCAAAAATGTAGTACATTTGGCTTCTCAAGACACAAGAAATGCATACACTTTCAGGATACACTTCCTTGTAAAATACTTTTAAAATAATATTTTCATTGATTATTCGGGAATTATACATCATGAACCCTGAGCACACTCACTTCCCAGTCTTCCCAGATCCTCCTACTTCCCCTGGGAACTCCTTCCTCCCACCAAAAAAAGAAGAAGGAAAAAACTAAAATTTGTGTTGCCCAAATACTCACTGGAGCATGGTCAAACTCCCAGTGTCTAGTCTCTTAAAGAAAAATGAGTCCTTCTCTACTTGCATCCCCACCAGAAGCCTTCAATTGTGAAGGGCTATATTTCACCATCATTATTACAAATTTTAAGATATCTCTTCCATGGCTTTCTGTCTAGGCTGTTACTTTTGGGGGCGAGGTTAGTGGGGGTAGACGTTCTCACAGAAGCCATCTATGTCTCTCTCAATTGTTCATCTGTAGTCATCAGTACCATGGCAAAAAGGACTTCCTTGCCTTTTACAATCAGTGGAATAACTAAAGAATATTCATCTTGCTCCTTCAGCAAACATTAACTGCCAATAGATCTTTGAGCAGATGTTGAATCCCCTCGATGGACCAAATTTTGTGCATATTTGTGCAAGTAACAACTTCAAAAGTACAATGACTGTGTTATGTCCAGAAGGCACTGGCTTACCTACACCTTCCCCAAACTCAGGCTTTTACGTTCTTTCTAACCTTTCTTCCATGATTTTTCTCAAGCCTTGACGTAGAAGGAAATGATATAAATGTTCTGTATTAAGTTGATTACTGTGCAGTCATATATTCTCTACACTTTGACTAAATTATGTTTTCTGTGTTAACTATCATCCATGGCAAAATAAAATAAAATAAAAAATAAAAATAAATTCACCAAATTGAAAGCAGCACTAATTTCTGTGAATAAGAGTCAATTCAACTTTATTAGGCATTTTGACAACATGTCAGATTAGCAAAACAACTGTAGTGGATTGCCTCCCATCAAGACCTAGGACGCCCCTGAACATTACCTTTGACCCAGGTTTGGAATAGCAGGCATAAATTCCCTCCTGTAAAGAGAGCCTCAAACTCTATCAGTAAGTAGTAAATTTCCCCATAATAGTCATGCCAGTACTGCAGCAGTGGACATATCTTGCCTAGTGGTCAGTATCAAATCCACAGTCTCCATAGTTGGGTAAGACTGGTGACTGACAAATATTCTTCCCCAACAACCTGTAGAGCACATCTAGAACTATGAAATCCAGCCACCATGGAGGGAGAGTCCAACTCACTTCCACCTTGATTTCTCTGTTTCCTGAAACAATATTTTTCCTGTTTTAAACAGTATAGTCTTAGCATTTAGATATGCTGGTTGATTAAGATCAATGGAAATGGAGCCTGTGTTGTTTTGGGGGTATTCTGAGGCTTCTCTCACTGACAACATAGATTCAGGTATTCCAAAGGTAGGCCTAAGGTTTTCATTTAATAATCTATGTCTTCTGGAAGCAAAAAACATCCACTCACGCAGGAATGCAGTCCTTTGTGTGTGTGTGTGTGTGTGTGTGTGTGTGTGTGTATAGGTACATAAAATTTTTAGTTTTCTTTCAAAATATCAGGTTTCCATATGGCTTTTGTTTATAGCTATTTAGTTTTGGTTAAGTGTTCGCTTTTCCTTTTACATTTCCCTTCCACCACCTGACCTTGACAGGCCCTAATTTTCCTTCTATTATTGCTGGAATAAAACAACATGACTAAAAGCAGATTGGGGAGGGAAAGGGTTTATTTCACTGAACAAATTAGATTACTTCATTGAGTTAAGTCAGGACAGGAACTCACGGCATGAGCCTGAAGGCAGGAACTGAAGCAGAATATAAGGAGGAATGTTGCTTACTGGGCAGTTCCCGTGATTTGCTCAGTTTCCTTTCCTATAGCACCCGGGGACCACTTACTTACAGTGAGCTCCCTCAGCTGTAGTGTGAATTCTAATTGGTCTTAATGATAAAAGCCCAGAGTCAGATATCAGGGTAAATGCTGAAAGATCAGAGAAGTAAAGTCACCTCCTGCTTCCAAGACTCCTCAGCCGAAAAAGGGCTGAGATCCTGTCTCCCTCCCACCTTATATTCCTCTCTCCACCCAGCCATATTGCTTCCTGTCTGAATGTACAGACCTCCAGACCTCTATGGCTAACTAATGGCTAGCTTCACCTCTAATCTTCAGGCAAGCTTTATTTGTTAGAGCACAAACAAAATATCACCACACTCGGCCCTCTCGTGTCAATCATTAATCAAGAAAATGCTCTAAAGACTTACAAGGCCTATCTGATGGAAGCATTTTCTCAATTGGGGTTCTCTGTCCTCTAATGAGTCAAGATTTTTGTCAAGTTGACAAAAACCTAATCAGAACACAACATAAACCTTCCGTCCTCTCTATATTGTCCCGTGATTGGTTAATCTTGGTTGCAAATTTGATTCAACAGTGAGTCACCCAACAGACATGCCTCCTTGTGGGTGTAAAAGAATATTTCTTGGAACAATTAGCAGAGAGATAAAAGCTTTCCTCCTCTGTGAGTAGTACTTTCCATTGGTAGCTCAAATACAAGAACAGAAAGGCAAGCTATTGCTCTTGTTCTGCCTGCCTTTTCCCATTACTGAAAGGTATAAATACTCTGTAGCTACTGCAGATGCCATTTTCCACTAACATGAGAAACCAGCTTCTAAGGTTTCACCCTATGGATGTTAGGACAAAATATGTGGAAGCTGCATAACCTTTCTGTCTGGAGCAATGGCATGGGAGTGAAAGAGCACACCACAAAGAAAATGATTCCAGGGAAGTATCACTAATGAGAAAGATGTTATAACCACCTACAACATTAAAATACATCTGTCCATTAAAGTGGTGCAATAGATATTTTATCCACGTGAAAACAGAACTTCGGGAACTCAGACTCCATATAGGAACTTTGTCATACTGAAGATGTATTTTTTAAGTGATGTGAGTAAGATTTTTGAAATAGGAACATTTTGAGTTTGGTGCCAGTAAGTTGAAAATAGAGAAATACTTAATAGTGGACAAAGCATAATCATTTTTTCCTGATTGGTTAAGAGCATAGTTGCAGGTTGTCTATCTAGAAAAAAATACATTGTGATTAAAGATAATCTTATATAAACATAATTCTAGGGATTTTTCTTATAGTGTATTTTATGATTAAAGGAAAAAGAGCAGTGCCATATAAGATGTTACGAGATGCCAAAATAGATAGAAAGCTTATAAAAAAAAAATACTTCCCCTGTATAGAGGGAAACCAGCCAGCTTGACTCTGAATCACCACAATCAGAATTCTAATAATCACAACTGACATTCGCCACAGAAAGGCAGGGATTTGACTTGGGTTAAGGGATCAAATCATAAAAGTATTGAAAATATCTTGGACATATTTTATGAATGTAAAAGTGTGGTCTAAATTAATCAAACACGAGAAAAACAGCCAAAAAGTGAGCAAGGTGTGAAACTCATAATAATAAATCTTCAATAAAAAAGTAGATGGAGAGAATCTACTTTAGAATACTAAAGCTGATCAGAGGCATAAACATCCAATTTCAAAAAAACAATGAAAAATATTGCATTTAAAGAGACATATAAGTCTACTATACTAAATACATTGGAAATATTAATTTTAGTATATATAAGAAAGGATTAATAAAATGTGGTGGTAGCTGCTGTGCCCATGACCTTGGGCTATAAGACCTGAAGGAGGCAATGCTTTTGCCTTCATACATGAACTCTTAAAAAGAAGGAAGAAAGAAGGATGTGTGTGGTGGTATTGTGTTCCCCAAAATATTGTGCACCCTAATAAACTTATCTGGGGTCAGAGACAGAACAGCCATAATATTAAACATAGAGGATAGGCAGTGGTAGCACACACCTTTAATCCCAGCACTTGGGAGACAGAGCTAGGCAGAAATCCATGTGTTCAAGGATACAGCCAAGCATAGTGACTCACGCCTTTAATCCCAGAAAGCCAGCCTTTAATCCCAGGAAGTGGTGGTAGAAAGCAGAAAGGTATATAAGGCGTGAGGACCAGAAACTAGCAGCATTTGGCTGGTTAGGCATTTGGCTGGTTCAGCATTCAGGCTTTTGAGCAGCAGCTCAGCTGAGATTCATTCTGGATGAGGACTCAGAGGCATCCATTCTGAGGAAACAGAACCAGCTGAGAAATTGGCAAGGTGAGATAGCTGTGGCTTGTTCTGGTTCTCTGATCTTCCAGTTCACCCCAATACCTGGCTCAGGTTTGATTTTATTAATAAAAACTTTTAAGATTCATGCTACAGATGTGACCCTTCTTTTCCTTTTAACAGAAAGAGGTAACAATGACCCCTAGGAATAGGTTACATAGTGCTTTATTAACCTGGAATTTTAGCAATGCTGACGAGATAGGAACAGCTGCGGAGAGACATTCGGTAACGGAAAAAACTCCTGAGCTAAACCAACATGCTTACTTCATGGATGTGTTGACCTCGGAATGGAAACCAGGATACTTGCTACTTTGGGGAAGGGGTTTTGCTTTTGTTTCTGCAGGAGGCAAAAGGCTATGGATATCAAAATATTCATAAAAATATGATTAGAACAGGAGAAACCCCTTGATGAGGAGAAGTGATAACTCATCCACCAATGTGACAATTTCACAAGTTGTAAGGAAAACTCACCAAACAAGGGTCGGGGCAGGGTTCTATTTTGGTCTTCACAGGATAATAGGAATATTCATTTTCCAGAAATCAAAACAGAAAAAAATTTAGAAGCAAAGAATATCAGACCTATTAGTACCAATATACTCTATAGAGTAATATCTCACTGCCTAACATCAATATCTCTTTACCTCCAGAAAAGTTATGGTCCCGACTTACTTATAAATCAAGCTGGCTTTAGAGTTGTTATGTGGCTCTCTCCTTATCTAAACCCAAGCATGTTGCTAAAAGAAAAAATTAAGAGATTCCTTCTCATATCAGAAGAACCAACTGGTGTGGGACAGAAGAAAGCAAGTAATCTAGGGACTATTGTCAAGATTCTATTTCTCTCCATACTTATTCTTGATTCCTTAATACCATTCTTTACATGTCATATCCTCTTAAAATTTAAACTTTCCATTTTCATATTAGTAATGTTCAAATATTTTACAGTGAAGAAATAAATTTTTCCAAAGCAGTCTCTGAAGTCTCCAGAAGGAAGATGGGGCCTCACAACAACAACCCTACCAGACCCATCATGCTGCCATTGAGCCAATAAACACCATTCAATGATCAGCTTTGGATGCAAACTCTTCAGGACAGTTCCAAGTAGTGTTGGTCCATCATATTACACTTCTAGCCAGAACTTCAGGTGAATCTTACCCATTGCTCTGAGACGCACTACAAATATTACAAGTCCTCATGAGATTTAACCATTGTTTTAGCTTTCTTACAGGCTCCCACAGATACCATCACTCTCTAGACAACAGGAAACAATTTTAAGAAAACAATAGCACTCTCCCAAAATGTTTATTTCTCATGGTTATGGAATATTGTCATATGTCAGGGGTTGGTAATAAGTTGTAATAAGGTTGGGGGTGTAACAATAAAGTTTAGACTCAGGATTCTCTTTTGGAATAGAAAAACGGGGAATAGATAGGATAGGATATTAAGGTAGATTATTATATCTACTTGTAAACTAATTTAGCAAACTATCAGCCTTTGCACTGGTATGGAATCTTACATACTGATACAAATGTAAACTATTTTTCTATTCCTATTTAAGATAATTTGTATATTGATATAAATTCAAAACTACAATTATCATACTGTAGTATGTTCCTACTCCTGTTTGAAATTTTTTGTATATTGGTATAAATGTATAATTATATTTATCATACTGTATGTATTTCTACCTTTGTTTAGGATATTTTGTATATTGACACATATTAAGGATGTTGTTCATATTGCACTATGCATTTCTACCCCTGATTAAGATATTTTGTATATTGTCACAATTCTGAGGTCATTGTCCTTATATGGTACATTTGTTTACAGATTATTTACTTTTATAATGTGAAGCCTTATTCCTTAAGCTTTTTAGGTTGTTAAGAACTACAGGTTTATAGCCATGCATGCTTATAATGATCATAGTCATATAGTCAAGTTTTCCAGATATAATGTCAGATGGATAGGTAGTCTTCAAACACTTCATAGACCTAGACAGCATGGCATTTACATGTTTTGATAACTTAGAATTCTGTTGACTTGAGACATGATTGCTCCTGGCAGAACTGATCTACTCCTGTTGGGCTTCAAAGACACTCTGTATGGAAGTTTTTCTTCTTCTTTGCAAAAAAATGGCTTGCAGGGCAAAGAACTGCTCTTGACTTGGCTGCTGACAGCATGCATGCTGTCCTTTCTGGATGAGCAGGACACAAGGAGAAGTGACTGCTGAGCCTTGCCAAAACAGGGTAAGATGGTCTTTCAAAATTGCTGCTTCTGAAAATGGTCTGTCAGATATTCAAGGCCTGTAGGCAGAAATGGATGTCTCAACGGTGCTGAGAAACATTAGGTGACTGTCCAGGTTGCCAGCTGTCTCTGCCAATCCTTGCAAATTTCAGAAGTTGCTCACTTGCACTTCCTGTTTACTCAGGTAATATTATTTTCCTTCTCCGGTCTTTGATGAAGTTGAAGACTAGATAGTCATAGTCACAATCCTCTCATATCTTAGGTAAGAGCACATTAGGTAATAAATTCAAATTCTTCTGCACAGCAAAGCATTTGAAGTAAACTGCAATTTGCCATTTACCTATATTCTAGGCATTTAGTATGTTTCTTAATTAGTGTTGCTCTTGTTGGTTGTAGTTCCAGTTTTATTTATGATATTACCCTTTGTTTCTCCTGGAAAATACTTGATAATCATTCTTATTGTATATAGTTTGCATTAGGTTTAAAACCTTCTTATTTAGACAAAAAGGGGAAATGTAGTAGTATTTGCTCCACCCATGATCTTGGGCTATCAGGCCTGAAGGAGGCAGTGCTTCTTGCCTTCCTATGTGACCTCTTAATTAAAATGTAAAATGAGTTGACCATGATGACACATAAGTCAGTTTGATTAAACCAACAAACATTTGAGAAAAACAACCAAGAAGTGAGACAGGTATGAAATTGAAAAACAAGTAAACAAACACAGAAACGCCCCCCCCCAAAAAAAAAAGAACAACAACCACAACAAACAAGGAATTATATAACCATAATTTTTCCTTTTGTGTTTATAAACAGTTCTTAAATTTTGTTTCATATTTACATTATGTATTTTAATGGGGTTGTTTCTAGCTGTGTTGTTTACATTCAATTCACTATAATTAAACAAATGCACTTTATGTTACTTGATATCAATAACTGGTACCTGTTTCAATGAAAGGGTTGTAGCTGGCCAACCTGCCATCTGTCCTAGGCAGCAGGGGGAGGGTTGGGTTGAGTGGTTAATACCTCATCTGTCACTTCTACTTTACCTGCTTTTTCTCACAAGTTTGATGTGTTGACTTCTCATCCACTTGCCCATTCATTGTGGTTCCCAAAATGGCTTCTGTAACTGGACACAAAACTTGTCATAAGAGTACAGTCTAACTAACAGGCATAGCAGAATTATTCTTTAAGAAATATCCTTTATTTTAATTGAAGGCCAAAATTCGCTTGTACACTCACATCATTTACTCCATATAGTGAAAGGTACCTTTATAAGAAGTGTCTCCCTTTAGAGATAATGTAATCTTTTCCTTATAAATTATACATTATTAAGCAGCACATATTAAGATTTCTGATACTTCAATTTCTACCCACTATCCCATGGTGGGAAAATGTAAAAGGGAAATACTAATATAAACATCCATTTCAAACTATTCTACTTTCGCTTCCTGTCTTCCACTGTCTCTAAACTCTAACACTGGTCTGTGACGCAGTACTGATGTCAGGTTTCATCAAACAGGCCTTTGTGTGTTTGTTTCTTCTGTAGGTGAGGTCTGCCATTTATTCTGCAAATGGTCTGAAGAATTCTTTAATGAATACTGTATTAGTTCACAAGTCAAAACTCCTCTTGAAAGTGACATCTCTGAGGGTGTGGGATGTGCCACTCACCTGTGTTTTCCCAATAAACATCTTTGTATCTGACATTGAAGGTACCCATTTTCAAACATTAGAAGAAAATACATTGTGCATAGTTTTACATATTTTCTCCAACCTTGCTGAACTCCCATTATATTTAGCTTTCTGTATAATGAAGATTTATATTGAATCGGAAACTTTAAAACTTTATTTAGACTAAAAATCTTGGCATTTCATGAAGAAATTTTTATATATATTCAGGATTTTTTGATAATACAGTTATTGATCTAGAGTTTTTTCTTAAAATTGACATACTTTAAAAACATAATGTTATCCATCTTATGTTTTGTTTGGACAATAAATCCTGTTATTTACAGATGGATTTTCCTTACAAAAGATAGTTGATCTTTTATGTATAATTAATGAAAATTAACAATCACAGTTGTATAGAAAGCTCATCTGTAAATATCTCTGACATTATATATATATATACATATATATAATTTAATAATCTAAAGAATAAATTTCTA
The DNA here is from genome assembly GCA_902168405.1 of Peromyscus aztecus. Lineage (NCBI taxonomy): Eukaryota > Metazoa > Chordata > Mammalia > Rodentia > Cricetidae > Peromyscus > Peromyscus aztecus. The sequence goes on from CABHPQ010136731.1 coordinate 11,202, forward strand.
AAGTATTTTAGAAGAGTATTGCATAAAGTTTGGAGAGAAATGTGCTTATAGAGAAATCCTGAATTCCCAGTCACACATTCAGTTATGAACACATAGACCAGTATAAATCATTCACGTACATACGAAAAAGTAAAATAAGCTGATTCACTTTAAGATCTTATTCTATTATCATTAATGACAGATGAACATACCCTAATTGATTTGATTTCTTTGTGTTTTATATAACACTTGATTTTAATACCAATCATTTGAGATTGTTATAATATAAACGAGAGTAGCTTTCTTGACAGCTAAGGAGTATATCTGAAGCAAAACCTCATATATAAATGAAGCAAAAAAAAAAAAAAAAGAACAAAAATCAAAAGGAAGGAACCAGCATTCAACAGTCGAATCTGTCAGCAATTCTCTGTAACAATTCCAAATAACTGAAGTCCCCAAATAGTTCCATTAAGATATACTTTGCTATTACAAAACCATCACATAAAATAAGAAATAGAATTCCAAATACAGTTCATGACAGTTTTTATTCATGATAATCCTTTCATTTTCTTCCTGCTATTTCAAATGTCATTACCATAATCCCTTAAATGTTTTTGCTTTTAGCTTCTTATAATATCTTGGTATAACAAGTGAAGAACATTTTAAACAAAGGATATCTCCACTTTATGATTAGATGAGAAATTGAGTTTCAAATAGTTTCTCCTGATGTATTCATATATTTTTCTATTTTAAAAATCTATGAAATATTAAACTTTCTCCCATTTTAAAATGTGCTTTGAATGGCGATGCTTTCTTTTTTACGTATCTCAACACAGATTCTCTTTTAACCTGGCTGACATCATTATTCCTGCATTTCAAGCTTTGATTTATCACTTTTATTTGCTAAAAGACCCTCAAAATGCTTTAATCTTTTTGCCCGTTATATGAAGAATTTAGTCTTTTAATTTATCACCCTCACCTGAGTCTTCCACTTTATTATTTTTCCATTTTCTCTAATCTCTTCATCTCAAAATAAGCTTTGTTTTTTCTTTATTATTTTTATAATGACACAGAACCATGGTTCTGTGGCAATTTACAGAAATGTTTGACTAATAAAAATTGTTAGGACATTATCATCACAAATAGTCAACAGCAAGCCTAGTGGCATCTATATTTATGCACTACAGCAAAGTACAATATACCAATTTATTATTTTCTTAGAAGATTTCTGCTGATGCAGATAGATTTGTCTATAAAAACAGTTGAAATGGTTTTTCACTACTATATAATGAAAGTAAGCACACAGAGAGTACAAGGTAGGTGCTTAAAATAGGTATAATAATCATAACTCTAATGTGTCTATAAAAGCAGAGTAATTTGAAATTTATTAACTCATTTCATAATTAAGATAGTTTAATCAAATTCCTAAAGGTCAACAACTTCAAGAGGACCCTAAGAAAGACACAGGGATCACCCAACAGCAGAGAAATGGATGAGATCTACAGGAGCAAACTGGGGGTGGGGGGAGGAAAGGAGGGCAAGGGTGGGGGGGGAAGAGAGCTTAGGGGAGAGGGAGGTTCCAGCTGGATCAGGAGCAGAGTGGGAGAATGGGGAGGGAGATGATGAATGAAGACCCTAGGGGAATAGGAAGAAGCAGAGTGCTAGAGAGGTCCCCAGAAATCCACAAAGATCCCTCCACTGTAGACTACTGGCAAGGGTCAGGAGAGTGCCTGGGCTGACCTGCTCTGGTGATTGGATGGCCAAACTCCCTGGCTGTCATGATGGAACTCTCATCCAATGTCTGATGAAGGTGGATGTGGAGATCAGCGCCCGTGCCCCCGCAGGAGTCTGGTCCCTGAGAGAGAGGAGGGATTGTATGGGCGAGAGATATGGAGACCATGATTGGAAGAGGCACCGGGACAAATAGCCAAACTAGTGGAAACGCATGAACTGTGAACCAATAGCTGAGGAGTCCCCACGGAACTGGACCGGGCCCTCTGGATAAGTGGGACAGTTGATTAGCTTGAACTCTTTGAGAGGCCCCCAGGCAGTGGAGCTGGACCTGTTCTTGGTGCATGGGCTGGCTTTTTGGAGCCTGAGGCCTATGCTGGGACACTTTGCTGAGCCTTGGTGTAGGGAGGAGGAGACTGGCCCTTCCTCAGCTGAGTCTACTGGGCTGGACTGACTCCCCAGGGGAGACTTTGCCTTGGGGGAGGAGGGAGGAGGGGGTGGATTGGGGGGAAGGGCTGGGAGGTGGGAGGAGCAAACTTTTCTATGAAAAAGCTTCATAAATAGAAGACTCTGGAAGAAAAAATATAAAGCAATTCAGGCACGTCACAACAAGTTGCTAAATGGAAAGACATTTATTTCATACATCAAGTTCTTGTAATCACTAAAGTGAGTCAATTATTAAGGTTTTGAATGGAACAAGTTATTGTGCTTTTCATAAAAAAAGGAGGAGGGAAGACGGGGGAATCCGTGGCTGATGTGTGAAATTAAGTTAATTATAAGATAAAAATATTAAAAAATAAAAAAATAACTTTAATGTTGAAGACCCTATATTCTCTTTTATTTGCAAAATATGTTTTGAAATTTCCATAAGTAATTTACTTTTTATGAATTTTCCTTGTTGTAAAATTCACATGATAATTATATTATAATAATTACATTTTCTAATATATTTATTACTGGAATAAGAAATTGATCAAATAAAGGAAATATAAAAATATTCAAATTGATCATAAAACTAAAAATATGCCTTTGAAAATATAAGTAATATGATAAAACTTGTTACATTAGGTAGTAGTGTAAATACGAAATGTCCAAACTAGTCCATGCATAATTTCCTAAATGTATAAACTAACTAGATTTTATGTATCTGTGCATGCTTAGTACAGTATTTTGAAATACAACCTCAAAAAATATGTAATTATTTAAAATTGATTTAAGAAGTAACAAATTCTGAATAGTTCAAAATGTCATTAGAAGAGATAAAATATTTTTAAAGTATGTTAATTTTAAAAGTTAATGTCTCCATCAGTAATCATAAATATGATAAATGATAGGATGGAAAAGACTTTTCAAATGTTAATTTAGGGCTGGGTAGATGCCCCAGTTAATAAAATGCCCACAGTGCAAGCATCAGGATGTGAGTTCAGATCCTCAGGATCCACATGAAATCCAGAAGCAGTGATATGCATCTATAACTCTGTAGCTTAAAGAGAGAGATGGGTAGGTCGCTGGAGCTTATTGGCCATCCAGCTTGGCCTAATGGATGAGCTCTAGTTTCAATGACTCAAAAAAAAAATAATAAAGATCAATTTAGGAAGATACTTGGCATCAACCTGTGACCTCTACATGAACAAGCATCATCAAATACATGCACAGGCACACACACACATACCAAGAAAAGGAACATGCTCCACATATACACTGGTGCACAAACACACACAGTGACAATTATGAGTAAAATCCAAGGTCACACTTGTCATCATTGACCAATCTTTATGCATATAAATGGAAAAGTCTATATAATCTAACAGAAAATCATATCCAGCTCAGTTCTTAGTTTGTTATAACTATTCATTTTTCAGCTCTATGTATTATTCTCAATAGATGATAAAACCGTTGATTAAATTTCACAGTCTGTTCTCAAAGACTTAGGAAGCTAAAAATAGAAGAAACACTTTATAGATTTGTATTCCCAGGAATAGAATAAATCCACAGAAGCATTATGGAGATAAAGTGTTCCATTACTGTCAAAAAGATGAACAAGTATGGTTCACTATGCCTGATACTTAACATTTTTCTGTGAGTCTTAGACTATGCTGTAAGTGAAAAAATAAATAAAAGGCTGAATTTAAAGGAACAAATCATTCCATTCTTTTAAAAATATTGTTAACACTGCTTAAACATAGAGGAAAAAAGATTGCAAATTACTGCATGTAGCACCAGAGTTTAGTGTTTTGCATTAATAATTATTCAGTATTAGAGCAAACTTTTCTATGAAAAAGCTTCATAAAGAGAAGACTCTGGAAGAAAAAATATAAAGTAATTCAGGCACGTCACAGCAAGTTGCTAAATGGAAAGACATTTATTTCATACATCAAGTTCTTGTAATCACTGAAGTGAGTCTATTATTAAGGTTTTGAATGAAACAAGTTATTGTGCTTTTCATAAAAAAGGAAATAATTGAACATTTATTACATAAGAAAATAACGGATTGAATTAAAGGCAATAGAAACTGAAATCAACATCTACCACTGTTCAATTCCTTCCTCTGTGTGACTGATTATTCTTCATTATCAGTTGACTACTAATAACTCTAAATATATTATGTGAAACTAATTGGACAGTATATCACAGAGAAATTTTGGCTTTTAAGATGTTGACTTCTGAGAATTTTAAAATAGTATTTTAAAATATCAGAGAAAATACATTTGATGTGCAATCTACTGTTCTCCAACCCTAGGCTACTTCTGTGCCCCAGTTGGGCAGATGGACAGACATATGGACAGAGGTCTTTTCTTTCTTATTCTTTCACTTTTTGCTGTCCTCCAAAAGAAACGTAGTGAGAAAATCCAGATTATGTGAAAGACTCATTTCATATCCAGCTTACATGTACTCAATTAACTCTCTACAAGGAAATGATGTTCAAAATCATGAGACGCCCATCAAAATGTTGTGGTTGCTGGGGGTGTAGTATAAGTACAGTCAGTAGTACTGAGTTATAGACATGATTATGTAAGAAGCTTTTGGTTTGGGGAAGCTAATATGAATATTATTTCATTATCCAAGATATTATACATCCCCTGTGAAAATGTTATTACCATATACATACAGTTTATATTTTTAATGTTTCATATCTAAATACTTTATTTTTTAGATTTTTCCATGACCCAGGAACGAAAGTAACTAAATATTCTTTCTGTCCTCTATATGCTTTAATATTACTTTTTAAACATTCCAAGCTATTTACAACATCCAGGTAAGGTCTATAAGAACATAGATGTTGTTCAAACATGCCAGTTTTTTTTTTTTTAGCTTATCCAAATCCCCAGGAATTTATTGTATATTAAGCAACCACAAGGCAATGGATTCACATATGTCTGAGAACTCTTATACTTCCAATCAAATGCTTTAACTTCTTAGTTGAAAGGAACACTCAGGAAGGAAAACAACAACAAACAACATCTATCCATGATAGCGGCGTAAAAGAGACAGATGTGTAGGCTAGAATCCAATGGGTTGATTAGAAAGGTCATGTTTAAGAATTTGTGTATTTATTGTAATAGGTGGTTCATCTGTAATCCCAGCAATCTGGTGCAAAGCAGGAGGATTATAAGTTCAAGGCCATACTAGAGTACTCTAGCCTGCCCTAGACTGTGCAGTAAGAACTCATTGCAAACAAAATGAAACACAAATAAAATCTTCAAAGAACTAAGATGAAAAGGAACTTTGTCCAAGCAGCTGGGGAATGTGATGAATAATTCGTTGAAATATTAGTGTGGTGAATGCTTGAATTATTATTAGATAATGACAATGTCTGATTTTATATAAATTTACCATCACTGGATTCTCAGTGTTTAAGTCTCCAGGGTTTAATATATGGTGATTTTTAAAATATATTCATTAGGATATTGGAATTAAAGATTATTGATTCTGAAATGTCTTCTACTTAAGGAGGTAAGACTTGTTTGTTTAGCTTTTACATGGGGAATATAATCTGTTTACTTTTATGCTTTATTATTATCTTTTTTGTTTGGTATTTAAAATTAACCTCAGGGCCTCATACATTCTAGAAAAGTACCAAACCTTTTCCTTTTTGGTTGATTTACATATAAAATTTGCACGTGTTTGTTGAGAGAGAAGGAGCAATAATGCATGTTTACAGCCTTATCTGGCACCAGATATTCTGAAAATAGGATTTTCTTCAGAGCAATTTCTGTCTGAGATTAGTATTAGAATTATTATGGCTATAAAAAAGTTGTGTTAGCACTACAATGTACATTTGCCTCTAGATTTTTTATCACTAAGTAGTAACCCATAGCCCATGTGATTTTGATCTGTATCTATCCTTTTGTGTTTTTTCTGCCTTAAATAAAGTATCAATATTTTCAATGACCCTTGGTGTCTTTCTCTATGCTTTAGGTGCATTATGTGCTAAGTTTCTCTCTCTCTCTCTCTCTCTCTCTCTCTCTCTCTCTCTCCTTCCCTCCCTCCCTCCCTGCTTCCTTTCTTCACTGGGTTCCTCCCTCTCCCTCTCTCCTTAAATAACCCATGTCTTTCCCTCCCATTTTGATTGGTTTTAATTTAGCAAAATGATTGTCTTCTGGACTGGAGTGTGGTGTAGTTGGTGCAATGCTTGCTTAACAGGCCGGAACCCCTTGAACCAAATGTGGTGATGGATGCTTGTCATTTCAGTGTGTGCGAGGAGGAAGCAAGGGCATCACATGTTCAAATTTATTCTCTGCTACATTGTGAGTTTCGTGATACTTTGTCAAAAGTGGTTAGAAAAACAACAAATCTGATGGAAAGACCTAATTAAAATCTCAAGAAATGCAGTTTGGATACAACAGCAGCTGATTCTTCTTAAAGAGTCACTCTCTCCATATTGGGAAAACTACTCCAGACTATAATTTCCTTTTTGTTTTTGAAATATGCTTAAAATTCTTTCCATGTTCTCTTCTCTGTAACATTATTCTCTTCTGAGAAAAGCTTTCCACATCTATGTCTACACACTTTACACTTTTTATTTTACTGTCAAAGACATAGTGTGTGTGTGTGTGTGTGTGTGTGTGTGTGTGTACTGTGAGAATTTTGTGAAATGGGTTTTGTTCATATTCACCCCTTCTGAACTCTTACCAGATCCTCCAGATCCACTCGTTTTCTCTCTCCACCCAATTCTGTATCCTTTTTATAAAATAAGAAACAAAAATAAAAACAAAACAAAAAACCATCAAGACAAATTCTTACTCCTCAACCATTCTTGGAGCTGTGGCCCTCCACTGGATGTTGGTCAGTTTACAAGGGGTAACACTGAGAAAAACTGACTTCTCCATTTCCCAGGTGTCAATTACTCTTCAGCTAAGGGTGGGTCTTGTGCCCAACTCCTGACTCCATGCTAGGTTTCTGTCTAGCTTGGGCTTTCACAGACCTTATGCAGGCTGTCACACCCACTGTGAGTTCATAGATGAGTTCATAGATGGAGAGTCCCTGCTGTGACCTTGTAGTTATCCACCATCAGTTTCCTTGTAGTTTTCCACACCTCTATCTCTTACATTCTCTCTCTCTTTTCTTTTTCAGTAATTTTTGACCCTTTAGAGGAGATGGTGAAGTATATGCATATTTTCTCTTTATGGCTGAACATTTTTTTCCATTACTTAAAACAAAAATTCTATTTATTATTTTTGTAGCATCAATCAAAATCACAGCATATTTGGGATTTGTTTGACAAAATAATTCAATTAATATTTAGAATGAATTATATATGCAAACAATAATAATTATAACAATAATGACAACTATGACTTTTTCAGGAAAATATTCATATACTGTAACTCAGTCAGTTATGCACCAAAACTGACATTAAGTATTTCAATCAAAAGTTGAAAATGCTATTAGGTAGTTTCTTAAATTGGTAGGTGGTGAAACTAGAAAACAAACCTGGTTTATGTGTTTGGTCAGTGTTTTACTGTTTTTTAATATGTAGAGCTGAATACTCTGCAAATCTCTTAATTTCTGAAGCAGAGACAGTGTGCTAATCATCATCCTTTTCAAATAGATGCGTCTCTGGTGAGGGCTGAGAGATGCATTGCTCTATGAGTGTAATGATAAGTCAACAGGAGTTGGTTTACTACTATGCCTGTTTACCAAAATACTAAGGACATGTTCTCATCTACGTCTAGTGACTATTATCTGTTAGGACATAGGATGCTGACCTCATAATGGTGCCAGTTATAGGTTTGATCTTAAAAAGCAGGTATTAATTGTAATCAGAAAATGACTAGTTACACCCAGGAAATTGAATTTTGTGTGTGTCAGGGTTCAGGAAGATTACCAGGAATAGTACCAAAAATACTTAGAAAACATCATACAGAAACATACTACTGTAGATGCTTGTTTATGTATATTACGATGGTGTTATTCTATGAAAGCAAAATGTCCCCTATTAGATAACATACACTAACAAATAAAAAGTTCAATACCAGAAGTTGTTTACGATTTTGGAGTTTTTTGGTTTTTTTTTTTTTTTTTGTCAGTGGGATGCAAATGACCCCCAAACATTACAATCTGTTCCTGATGCTCTTGGTTACACTACATAACTGAAAGGTAAGATGCTCACATAGAAGATAGTTTATACTCGAGTTATAGAACATGGAGAACTCAAGCTGCTAGTGATCTGGAAACTTCATTCCTACTGGCTAGCTTGCTCAGTGCCTGGTGGTTCTAGACATATTAGTTGAGGAGAAAAGTAATCATCCATCTTGCCCAGCTGTGAAACCAGTAAGCGACAATATTGACTGGCCAGGCAAGACATGGCCATTGATGTAATAGTGGCATGAACATCAGGGGAGCAGGACTTTTCATTTAAAGGTTTATGCAGGCATCAGTACATGAAGCTTTTTTACTAGTAAAATAATTGCCAAAGTATAAGCCAACATAAATGTATAAAATGTAACAATGACTTCATAGTGTACAATTAAAAGGGTAGGTACAGGGATGCATGTCCAGTTTCCAATGGGGAAACCATAGATATGATGTTACATTTGAAAAAAATGAAGCAAATAATTCTTTAAAAGTGAGAGGAGAATGTGCTTAACATGAAGGTTGGCAAATTCAGCAGAAAACCAGAAATTAAAAAGAACAAAAAATAGAAAGAAAATTATGTACCTGAAAAATACAATTTATAACAATTCATGAACTGAACAGAAAAATTGGAAATTTAAGAAAAAGGATCTAAATAACATTACTAAAAATTTCCAAGGTGAAATAGAAAATATTGAAGCAAAAAATTAGACTGTAAATATAAGCAGGATTCAGAATATCTGTATTGCAAAGTAGTTATATGTGACATGTATATGTTTACAAATATTGAAAAGAAAATAAATGAAATTGGATTATGAAACTGTTGTGTAGCAGTTTCATACAAGATTGAAACATTCCATCTTACAGAGAAACTCTCTAAGCAGAGAGGTAAACAACTCAAGGTAGCTTCAGGAAGTCCCTGAAACTAATCAGATTCACTAGGATTCTCCCTGTCAGAGTAAGCCATAAAGTGGGAAAGAAGACTCACAAGGCAGACTGTAAAGAAGACTCTAAGGCCAGAACAGCTGCCTATAAAAAGCAGAGACCAGCTGAGCTGCCTAGAAGAGCTTTAAGACCAAAATCGTTAAAATATACTCTCTAGCCTGTTGAGCTGCTGCAGTCTATGCAGTATTTCTCAGGTTCCCAGTTTTTGTGGGCTGTCCCTCATGCTGGGTGGGCTTTGGTGATGCAGTTGTGTAGCTGGGGTTTTCCTGTGTCCTACCTGGCCTATGGTCAGGACAAATCTCTCTCACCTGCCAGTCCTGCAGCTACTTGGACCCAAGTAAACAAATAGAGGCTTATATTAATTAAAACTGTATGGCCTAATGGCTCAGGCTTCTTGCTAGCTAGATCTTATAACTTAAATTAACCCATTTATATAAATCTATACCTTGCCACATGGCTCGTGGCTTACCCGTATCTTTACATCTTACTTTTCATGGCGCCGGCAGCTGGCAGCCTCTCCTGACTCAGCCTTCTACTTCCCAGAATTCTCCTTTCTGTTTCTCTTGCCTATACAATACTTCCTGCCTGACTACTGGCCAATCAGCATTTTATTTATCAATCAATTAGAACAACATATTCACAGCACACAGAAAGACATTCCCAGCACAGCTGTCTTTGATTCATTTCTGCTCTTGAAAGTAACCCCTGAACTGACCCATACTTCTAAGTAATCCCAGTAAAACTTATCGGTTCACCAAGTGGTGTCTGTTCTTTGGTCTGTTGTGGGGTTCTTATCTGGGAGGAATAGACGTGTGTTGTGTCTCCTCCAAAAGAGTTTTGTCATACAGCAATAACAAACATACTTATTTAATTTGGTAAACAGAATTAACAAAAAATTAGTAATAATTACAGTTGATACAAATTAGCCACATAGTGTTATGTCAGTGCCAACATATTAAAAAGTGAAATAATATTGAAAAAGTATCCATGGGATTGGGGAAAAAATAAAATTCAGACATAGAAAGAGGTTAGTATGATGAACTGCTGTTTTTTTTTCCTTCAAATAATATACTATGAATACTTTATAACACTTCTGTACCTTTAATTTCCTTTGTACTTGTCTTTTCACTATAATCTAGCAAATAGTTTATTAATAATATCAGTCTATAGACTCCTAGGTGGTAATGGGAAAAATTAAAAACATACAGAGTATCAATACATCATCTAGGTATTCCCATGTTTCTAACATTCTCAAGATTACCACAAAATGCCAAAAACTATGCCATAAAGTAATGTCTTCTTTTGCAAAAAAAAAAAAAATCATACAAACCCTTTCCTTTGGAGGGATGTAATATATACAGCCAGTATAACCAATAGAATGAGTTCTTTATTGTCTTACTTTCAGTATCTTACCTTAACAAAATAAGTAGAATAATGTATATTTCTTAAGAACTAAAATGAAAAAAAATCTGTCAGAAGAACTCAATAAAACTTTGAATTGGCAGAAGAAATGATAACAAAAATAAATTTATTTACAAGGAATAAAAATAGAAAAGAGATAAAAATAATTGAATAGAGCTTTAAAAGTTGAAGACCCTACAAAAAGCACTAGCACTGAATAACAGTGGTTAAGCTCAAGAAAAAAGAAACATGAAAAACTATACAAAGAAATAAAGACTAAAATGTCTATACTTTGTTACAAAACATCATACATTCAAAAATTCAACAAGCTCCAATTATGTTAAATTAAAAGATTTCGACAAATGGGCATAATATAAAAACAAAGACCTGGGTAAATTTTAAACAAAAAATCAAAAAACATCATCATTTGCAAGTGAGCAATGTGTGCAGATTCTGAGATACATTGATTATATGAGGAAAGTTCACAACAACAAAGGGTAGGGCGAAACACATTCTAGAAGACTAAGAAGCTTTCAGATTTCTTTATTTTCAAGTTCCCTGGAGTGACCAGGAGTCTGTTGACGATGACCCTTAAGGTGATTGTGTGATTGTGAAGTAATCCTGAGGGAAAGTCATTTGAGGCCCAATCCCCATTTGAGAACTGTTTCTAAATCTGAAATGGCCTCATCCAAGTAAGCCAGCCTGGGTCAGAGGAAAGCAGCGAAGGTATTCTCCAAATCTCTAGGCCTTCTAGAAAGTTCTGGGATGCAGACTGAAAAGTCAACATTCAAATGAGTCATCAGAGAAGTGACAAGTAACTTGAATCAGCTGGGATGACCCCCCAAGTCTTCGAGGTGGGCCACGGCTCAGGATATTTGTCCCAGCAAGTGTCAGTGACTCTGAGGTGCCAAGGCTGGAGCAGACTAGCTGTAACTTCCGGCCACCGAGCACTTCAAGTTTCAAATGATGTGTGGTTCCTGGATAAGAACCTAACGGAGAACAAAACTATACATCATAAAAACAGGAAGTTCGGGGGTAGAAAGATGGTTCCGCAGTTGGGAGCACTGGCTGCTTTTCCAGAGGACACGGGTTCAATTTCCAGCACCAGCATGGCACCCCACAGCTGTCTGTAGCTCCAGTTCCAGGGGATCTGATACCTTTACACCAATGCACATAAAATAAATTTAAATAAATTATTAAAAACAAAAACAGGAAGTTCTTTACTGTGTGTGACACAGGTATGCAAAACTAACATTGCTATTTCAGAGTGGCAAATTGAACAAGAAGTAGGGATATCAGGAAACACCACTAAAACGTCTGCTAACACCGAAGATATAATGAATTGAGAGTGGATAGAAATAGTCATCTTCTCCTTTTCCCACCATTTAGGAAATTATGAAAATCTGGATGTTATCTTTACCTAATCTTAATAAAAACAAATGTATTTACAATCCCACTTTTCATTTATATGCTGAAGCTAATGCAAGTTAAAAATATAGAGATAAATAACACTTAAAGAGAAAATTCTACCTGTGACAATGGTCCTAAAGCTTTAGAAGGCAAATATGATTGTAAATTAGAGCTGTAAAATTGGTTGGTCCAAGAGATTGCTGATTTATGTTTCTTGTCTGGTCTTAATTATTGATAACATAAATTTAGTATTAATATGTTCCAGACTACTGAATTTCTATGAATATATTGTCATAACAGAAATAAATAAGTCATAAAAACTACCAAGACTATTAATATAGAGTTGAAAGCTGTCTTGAAGAAATTCCTTGCATCAACAGTGGAAAATAACTTGAGTACCCAATTGATTAAAATATTTTAAATTGATTTGGGGTTTTTTTGTATTGTTTTTACTCATAAATTGATAAATTTAAATTTTCATGAGTTTTCAATACCTAAAAATGATAGGGGCTGAGACTGATCATGAATGGATTCTAGCATTACAACAAAAATCAACTGAATACTGGTGACTTTTGATAAAATGAATAATTATGAATTACTCTCCAGAAGGGAGGGGTAAGAAGGGGACACAAGAAACAGAGTGATTGATATCACCTAAGAAAGCACTGTGGTTTGAGTTTGTTCCAAGTTTACAATATGGAAACATAAGGCAACAATGTTAAGAGATGAAATGTTTAAGGCCAAACCTGTGTGTTAAGGCCAAACCTTCTGGGGATTGAACAACCCTTTCATAGGGAACACCTAAGACCATTGGAAAGCATGGGTATTTATATTACAATTCATAACAGTAGCAAAATTACAGTTATGAAGTATCAATGAAAATAATTATATGATTGGGGTCACAACATTAAAAAAATTGTATTAAAGGGTCACAGTGTTCAGAAAGTTGAGAAGCACTTGTTTAATGGATTAGGTCATAGGTACACAAGTGTGTCTTGTTCTTCTAGCTAATGTTACAAAGAAAGATTATTAATAGGACATTGCTAGGTGGATCTTTGACTCATTGTCTTAACACTTGAGGAATTTATCAAGCTTTTTTTGTGACCTCAGCCAGTATATGCCACATTAAATTTCACTGAATAAGTCTCAGTTTCTTAAGGGACAGGGGAAGACTGAATTAGGAAACTAGCATCTCCACTTTAAAATTTCATTTTTCTTGGTGGTAAGTATATATGAAGATAAGCAATGATATAATTAGCCAAAATTTTCAGTAAAAATTTTCACCATAAATGTGTGTTTGAGTTATATAAAATAAAAAATGAATTGAAGAATGTACCAGTAAGTAGATGATGAACAGAGGATTGTTAATTAGCCAAGAAGAAAGTGGTAACTCATTGAGATAGCATGTAGACATGTATTAGATAATTTCCTGCATAAATTTGACCACACTGTATTTTGAGTAAGAAATAATTTAAAATGACAAGATCACCATGTACTTAAATCATTTTTGACAATAACATAAAAATTTAGATTTAAAGGGATTGGTTATATGCTTTCTTCTAGAAATTATATATTCTGTTCAATTAGGAACATGACTTAATTTTAAGTACATGATCAGCAGAAATGTGATTGTGTATGATTTCTTTCAAATTAGATATTGTTTTAGTTAATGTTTTTTATTGCTGTGAAGAGACACCATGAGCATTACAACTCCTACAAAGAAAACATTTAATGAGAGGGCTGGCTTACAGTTTCAGAGGTTCAGTCCGTTATTATCATGGTGGGGAACATAGCGGTGTCTAGGCAGATGTGGTGCTGGAGCTGAGAGTGCTACATCTTGCAGGCAGTCGACTGACAGTCACAGTGAAGGAAGTTTGAGCAAAAGAGACCTCGAAGCCCACCCCCACAGTGACACACTTCCTCCAACAAGGCCACGCCTCCTAATAGTGCCTCTCCTTTTGTGGGTTATTTTCTTCCAAACCACAACAAATATCATTATGCAGTATATAGAAATCATTTTCAAGCTTCAGCATAAACATGTTAGCATAAATACTGAAAGTCTATATTCGTATGTTTCCACTGATTTACAGTGTAGTGTCTTTACATGAGAAATTTTGTTAAAAGTTATTTCTTTCTATCTTTTCTTAAATTATTTAGTGAGACAATGGGCAGAAAGTCAGAGATCTTGGAATACCCAGTTGTAATGAGATATCTCCAACAAATCCTATCAGTCAAGGCTCAGGGGAGCCTGTGCAAGAGGAGGCTGATAGATTGTTAGAGCCAGAGGGAATAAAGGACACCAGGAAACAAACCTAAACATTGCAGGACCAATGCACTTATGAACTCACATTAAGTATGGAAGCATGAATGGAAGTTACAACTTTCTACACAATATGAAATGCCAGAGCTGAGAGAGGTAATGAACACATAACATACCCTGACCAAAGGTTGTCTGCGATTGATTGTGACTAATAATAGCTTATGAATGAAAATAAATTTTCTCCAAGAGAACACTGGGTATGCAAACCACTATCAAGAGCAGACCTCTTGCTCAACAGAAGATGGCCAAAACAAGCTGGGCAGCTGTGGCACAAGCCTTCAATCCCACCACTCAGGAGGCAGAGCCAGGCGGATCTCGATGAGTTCGAGGCCAGCCTGGTCTACAGAGTGAGATCCAGGACAGGCACCGAAACTACACAGAGAAACCCTGTCTCGAAAAACAACAACAAAAAATGGCCAAAACAAATTCAAGGGCATCTTGGAGGTTGTCTCAGGATGTTTCATCAAGGTTTTGTTGTTTATTTTTTTTTTCGCATTATTTGTCCTCTGTGTATCAATTTTTTCATGTTTTGTGTTTTCCTTGCAGTTTCTGTGTTTGCAAACGTGTGTGTCTCTGCGTCTGTGTGTTTCTTGTGCCTTTTCTTTGAGTCTTTTTCTTCTGTTTGTTTGTTTTGCTCTATTCCAGGATTGTTTGTTTTTGTAGTCAAGTAAGACCTCCATTAATAGTAAATGTATCCTACTTAAGGCTTACATTCTTTTTCTTTGCCAGCATGTGTTCCTTTAACAGGACAACATCTGGTCCTGTGGAAAGCCAGATTACTCAATGTGTTAACTTGCTTGCCACTGTGTCTGATGAATTGAGTTCAATTCTCAGAATTCATAAGGTGGAAGTAGGGAATTGGCTCCCACAATTTGTTCTCTGATCTCCACGTATGAGTCAAGGCAAATGCAGGTGTGTGTGAGCATGAGCGTGTGCATGTGTGCATGTGTGCTCATACACATACACACACACTAAATAAATAAATGTAAAAAGTCTGATAAAATATACATCAGAATGTGCAATATGAGGAACAGATTCAAACTTAAACTTAGCCATGAAATACTACACATATTTCAAATTGGTTATGTAAAATATTTTACTCTTCATGATAACTTGAAAATTAGCTTTATTAGATATGAAATTCTGGGCTTCATTTATAATTAAGTTTAAAAAATTCTTATGTAGATGTACAAATAATAAAATATCAATAAGATGGACACATTGAGTAAAACTAACCTATATTGTCCATCGAAGACAATACTTCCAAGTGAAAACAAGTGCAGGTCTTCCTAGTGGCTCTTCCAGTTTGAAAACAGCACTTTTTAATTTTTTTTAATTTTTATTTTTTTAAGTTCAACACAAATTTATTTACTTTTTACATAGTTCCTTCCTTTTAAATGTTTCCATAAATTTTGGGGATTATAATAGAATTAAATTGTTGCTTCCCATATAGCTCTCCTTGCTTTTTATCATATTCATGGTCTTTTTTTCATAAATTGTTATTGCATTTGTATATGATATGTATATACACACAGAGAGACACATAGACAGACAGGTGGGGACACACACACACACACACACACACACACACACACACACAAACATATTCTTATATCTACTAGTACAACCTGCTCAGGCTATATAATGTTACCTGTGTTTATGTTTTCATTTGGTATTGGATAACCAGTTGGTGTGTTCTTTCCTGGTTAACAATATTTCTCCATCTCTCAGCATTTCTTAGTTACTGGTAAAGCTTTGTGTAGGATTGGGGCCTCCTGGGTTTCCCCTTAGCCACATTGTCATGTATATTGTCCTTGTTCAGCTTTGTTTAGGCAGTCTTTTTGGTGAGACTTTATGAGTGAAGCCTTTGACATTGCTAGGTGACTCAATGTCATAGCATAGTTGCTGTTTCTCTGGATCTTACAATATTTGTGCCCATCTTCTACAATGATCTCTGAGATTTATGTGAAGGAGTTGTACATGTGCCCATTGTGATTGATGCCTATCCCTTAGCAGGCTGAGGCAAGTTCAGACATTAGCTGTTCTGCTGCTCAGTAAGCTTGCTCACCACAACTATTGCAGGGTTATTATCTCAAAGACAAATTTAACTCCAAACTTAGGCACATGGAGGCAACTTGTAATGAGATATATAACAGACACAATCCCTTAAGCTTTCCTTCTATGTATTTTGGCACTTGACCTTTAATCTTTCTTTCTTTCTTTCTTTCTTTCTTTCTTTCTTTCTTTCTTTCTTTCTTTCTTTCTTTCTTTCTTTCTTTCTTTCTTTCTTTCTTTCTTTCCTTTCTTCCTTCCTTCCTTCCTTCCTTCCTTCCTTCCTTCCTTCCTTCCTTCCTTTCTTTCTTTCCTTCCTTCTTTCTTTTTTCTTTTTCAAACAGGGTTTCACTGTGTAGCTCTGGCTGTCTTGGAACTCACTCTATAGACTGGTCTAGCCTCAAAATCACAGAGATCTGCCTGTTTCTGCCTCCCAAGTGCCAGGTTTAAGGACATGAGCCACCACTGCCCAGTTTTTCTTAATTTAATTATTATGCGTCTACTTTTCTTCCTTTTTTCTTTATTAATGAGGGATGAAGGAACAACTTTATAGTTGAGAGTCTGGACTCCATTTTTCCTTCTAGCAACACAAGAAAATATCAAAAGCCAACTCCCAAAGAGAGTATGCCTGACTGTACTTTAAGGCTTATTGTATTACTGTTTCATCTATTTTGGATAAATTTTCTGCTTAAAAATAGAGACAGAAGTTCCGTACAATGTTATTATTAGGGCTGAGAATACATGTGTAAATGTTGAGAATCAGCTCTAAAAAATGACATTGATGTAATCTGTAACGCTCAGTGAATGTTGGGAAGACAAGATGGAAAGAATGTACTATCTGTAAGATAGGAAGCAGGGCTCTGAAACATCATCTTCTGTAGCAGGAATCTTAGAAGGTCTTATTAATAAAAATCAAACCTGAGTCCAAGTATTGGGGTGAACACTGGAAGATCAGAGAGACAGAACAAGCCACAGCTAACCCCACCTGGCCAACTTCTCAGCTGATTTTGTTTCCTCAGACTGGAAACCTCTGTGTCCTCATATCCGAATTGCTCTCAGCTGAACTGTGCTGCTCAAAACCTAAAAGCTTGAATGCTTAACCAGCTAAAAGCTTCTAGTTTCTGGTCCTCACACCTTATATACCTTTCTGCTTTCTACCATCACTCCCTGGGATTAAAGACTCACTTTCTGGAATTAAAGGCATAAGTCACCATGCTTGGCTGTATTCTTGAACAGATGGATTTCTGCCTCTGGAATGCTAGAATTAAAGGCATGTGCTACCACTGCCTACCCTAAGTATCTAGTGGCTTTTCTGTTCTCTGACCCCAGATAAGTTTATTAGGGTACACAATATTTTGGGGAACACAATATCACCACAATCTCCCCAGCAATGCATAGCCATTGCAATCATGAATGCATAGCAGCTGCAGACGCATTCATTGGATTTGCAAAAGAATGAGCCCATTGAGAGTCAGTTATGGATGGAGTGGAGACTCCATTAAACCCTACCCTTCACTGTTAAACCATTTGCTGCTTGTCATTGTAGGGAAATCATTGAATTTGGTTCTGTATCCACAAATGATCCCGGCAGTCTGCAATGGATACTTCCCATTGAATGGTTCCATGATGATCTTGGTTAAATGAAATGGTTCACAAAACAAAACAAAAATCATGACCCTGGGGGAGGAACTGATCGGGATGGCAGGAGTGTGTGGATAGAGAAAGGAAGGAGATAAGAGAGGGTGTGAGGGAGATAGTAATCAAAATGGAGAGTATGAAATTATCGAACATAAAATTAATTAAAAAAAGATTAGGATTGATCTGAGTAGATTCTTGCATGCATAAATTCATTGACTCATTTTCTCTAGAGTCCACTTGATCTTTGCGCTGGGCAAAAAAACATGCTTTTTAGCTGAAAGTGCTGATAAAGGCTTAACTTACTTGTAGAAGTATCCATTCAGCAGCCACAAGCTAGATGGTGATATGACCCCAGGAATTTATGCCACTTGTCTAATATAGGAAAACTTCAGTTAAAACGTTATACAAAGAATAGCTTTATGAAGAATACAATATAAAATAGCTTTATAAAGAATACAAGAGCACTTCCTATGTAAGCATGAAGGCCGGAGATTGAAATCTCAACCCTCATTAAAAAAAAAAAAAAAAAAAGCCATGCATTTCTGTAAGTGCCTATAATTTCAACATTGAGAAGCAGAAATGTCCAGATCCTCAGATACCATGACTAAATTGGAGTCCAGTTAAGTGAAAGACCCTGTCCCAAGATAAAAAGGTGTACAGCAATAGAGAAGGATGCTTTATGCTTTACTCTTTCCCTGGCCTCCACGTGTATGCACATGGCCATCTCCTAAACCAACACACAGTTGTGGGCCTGTACCACACACAATATATAAAGCTATTTATGTTCGGGCAGTTCAGCGATGGAGAGCGGGTAGATTATCCACATTTAGTAGTATCTGGACGTCACCAGAAGCAAAAACAAGGGCTCAGCTATGTGTGCTCACCTATGTTGTATGCCAAGGCAATACGAAAGCAGCTTGTAGGCATACCCAGATTCCAGGATGTTTGATTTTATGGAGGTCTAGCACTTTGCAATGAATGTGACCTGGAGGATGTGTGCTTGCCAGGAAAGAATATGATATCAGAAGACAGGAAGAATGAAGGAAAGGAGAGTATCCACATTATATATGTACATAGGTATCTCATGGTGAAAGATCAGGCAACCACTAATTACTAATTCTGCAAACCGGTTTGTTAAGACAGCTAGATTTAAACGAAAGGACATGTTCATGTAATAATAGTTAGACAATATCTTTTTCAATAAGCGAATAGGCCAATAAATTTCAAGATTATTTTTAAGAAACTTTATTCAGAATATAAGATTATACATGCATAGATACATAGCTAAAATTATGAATTGCTCTTTCTTTAGTTCAAAGCTAATTGATTATATCTTCACAGTCAATAGTGCATTTGAAATTAAAGTATTAAAAATTAACTTTCCATAATTACTCCATTGCTATGAATTATTTAAGACTAATATGTAATGATTCTGAAACTAATTTTTTCTTTTTGTTCTTTGGTAACTTATTTAATCTCTTTAAATAGTCATAAAGTTCTACATAGGAAGTAATCATCATTGGAAAAAGGAATGGGCTGGGTCAATGAATGGAGAATTAATAAGAAAGACCTCAGAATGGTGACATTACAGATGTGTATAAGCACAAAGGTTAGCTGTGTTCTGCAATGATTTTTCATTTTGCTTTACACTTAACAATATTTAAATATAAACCATGGAAAAATAATTGGAATATTGACAGTTAATATGTTTTCAGCCTTTACTTGAAAAAAACATTGTGCTTTGTATTATATAAAAGATATGTTTCCAATGAGATATTGCTCTTTTTGTTTCAAATAACAGTGATCTGAAACTTCAGCCCAGAAGTCTGCCTTTCAGTAAACAGATTTCCCTCTTAATTATAGAGGGACAGCTACCACATGCAGCTAAGTGAGGGAAAATTGGAGTTCAGTAAGTAGCACTTGCTTCATTTTCTCTATGAAGAGCAAATCATGCTTGTGCATATTTTAGGTTTTAATACAGCAAATTTCCTACCTGTCCATTCCAGTGATTATAAGAGTCTCATGTTTAAGTGGGGAAAAATGCCTTTCTGGCAGATCTATAGTCCTTTAATTCATTTTGTTGGTCATTTTTCTCTTTTGCAAACACTGGTGATGCCTAGATGAAAGTTTTTGGAAATTTAAAGCCAATAGCTAAATATTAACATTTCAACATGTATGTAATGTGATAAAATTAAAATTTAATCATTATTAATGTTTAATAAAATTAATGAAATACAATATTCATGAGCTATTTTTGAGAAGGAAATCATTTAATTAATCAAAACTTTTAAAACTATCATATTAGGTAGAGAAACAAAACTTTCAAGGAGCAATTTTTATTAGGTAATTGTACTAAAATTATTTATATCCTTATAATCCTTCATAAAAGTTATAATTCTCAAAATAGCATAGTATACACTGTAGCACTTTGTAGAAAGTATACCATTGTGGATACTGATCACTACAGATAATAGAATTTTATTTCAAATTTATTAACATATTACAGGTAGTATTAAAAATGTCATTTTCAATTTTTAAGAGAAAATGAAAACAGAAATGTGGCTTTTCTCTTTGAATATTCTCATCTCAGTTTATCAGTTCATTGTGGTTAATAACGGGTCATAGAGAGATGAGCATCCTTCACTATACTTTGTTCAGTACTAACACAAACTGGCAATTAAACTGTCATTCATAACTTAATATGATAGGAAAAAAACTATACATTGGTGCCTTAAATTCTATTTAAACAATGCATGTATCATCTATAAGGGGGGAAAAGCTGGGAAAAACATAAAGTTTCTGAAACATATTATTGTATTTATAAGTATTTCACAGTTTGGTGTATTTTAAATATTTCAGAGAAACAAGATGAGAAACTAAAGTCACAATATGTGCTTCCTGAATTTACAGACACATGTCTGGTTATATCAGCAAGCCTACATAGTTCCTATCCAAGAATAGCCTATCTGTTTAGGCTTTCATTTCTGTGTGCACAGGATATGCACTTCCCTTGACTTGTTCAAACATTTCCAGCTGTGCTGTGTGAAATATAATTTATGTGCTTTGTGATTCCCACAGTGAGAGTCTAGACATCTTTTCCTGCTGTTCTGATTTTAAGTACTCTGTATTGGATGAAAAGCTATACTTACAAGGTGGTTAACTGAGACAATTGTCCAGATGTTAGGGTAAATATTGATGTCAGCCAAGACTGGTGTCAACCTTATCTCTGATTAAGATTGAGGAGGGAGGTTCTCAGTAGAATCCAATCTGTAAGGCTTTTTTTTTTTTTTTTTTTTTTTGCTGACTACCTGACAGCATGAAGACTCTCAGCTCTTTAACACACAAAACATAAAGGATCTCTGGTTCCAATCTAGTTTGCAACCAAAACCAAGACCCGGAAAACAGGCTGTTGAGAATCCAGGAAAGAACCTCATTTCCCCAGAGAACATTTGCCCATTCTACTTCATCATTTGTATTTCTGATACACTCTGTCCAAACGCAGCTTTATTTCAAAAGTTTACAATTTGAAGACATTGTTTTGCTTTCTGACTTTGTTCAGTATTGCCCAAACAAGACAAAACACAAAGCAAAATCCCTTAGCTCTTCTTTGCCATTTTCCTATAAGTTGCCATGTTGGTCCCTGAAAAATGTGAATAAAACGTGTCCCAAATTCTCAAAGTTCCAACTCAAGTAGAGAAAATTGCTTCAAAAGGGCTTTTTGTATAATGATGAAAATAAACTACAGCACAAAAACAATACTTTAATAATTTCATTGCCTTAAACCTTACTATCTTGTGACACTCTCTCTGGATCAGAAGCACTTTGGTAATTTGGGGAAAGCCAAATTGTGTCCTTTTCCCCCCATGAAATTATGTTACTTTTCTTCTCCCAAATCAGACCTCTTGATTAATAAATAAAATTATATTTCTTCCTTAAGAAAACCTCGTAGACTCATGACATCATCGTGGAGAATTGAGCCAGTACTCAACTAGAAGTTTCACCCTTACTGGCTGGCGTTCACAGTGCTAGAAGGAGATAAACACACTACTGCAAAAGAAACTTTGTCATTAATCTCACCCAGCTATGAAACCTGTGAGCTATGAGATATGCCCATTGGAATAACAGTGGCACAAATATTACTGGTACAACCAACCACTTTTTGATTGGGTTCAAGGCCAACCCATGAGATGAAATTCATAAGTGATATTGTTAAGGAGGCCAATGATGTGAGACTAATGAGACTAGATGGACTATGGGCCCAGAGGGAAAAACTGCTACTATTATTACTATTATTCTGCTTAAAGAATATAGAAATAAAATGCCTCATGATGACATATTGCTATATCCATATATCCCATACATTACTCATCCCTCAGCAGAGAAGCTTCTTCTTGAAGTTCATGGTAATTAACACACAGATCAACATCTTGACAACATTTAGAGAGTGAGAGACTTTGGAGTGCTTAGCCCCCGAATGGAGTTATCTTTCTCATGCCTCTTCCCACACAGTTCAGGAACCTATTCAGAAGAAGGGGCAGGAAAAATTTAAGAACCAGAGGTGGTGGATTATTTTAAATGAACAGAATTTTACAGACACATATTCACACATGCTGATGCATATGTTAACCCATAGAAACTCTCACAATATGCACATGACCTGTGCAAGTTCAAGTCACACAAAATTCCCAGCCTGAAGAAAGGGACATGGGAGCAGTGTCCCATGCTTAACCAAGAAGCTGTTCACAAATGATAGATTCAGGGAGAGGAAAATCAGTTTTCTACAGGAGAATGTCACTGGATATCAACCACACTCCAAGTTAAGCTCCCCACTCAGCAGTGGTTGCCCAACACAAATGAGAAATTACGTATTTTGTGGCTTTTTACTTTTTAAATTGCTCTTATTTTAAGATAGAAAAATATGAAAATTGGCATCTAAGGATGGGGATTATCTGGGAGGACTTGGGGGAATAGGGAAGTTTATAATAAAAATATACTGTATGAATTTCTCCAAGAATAAATTTTAAATAGATACACAAGGCGCTAGATTTTCTTGATTAAATAGGACAGATCTCTGAAGGTTTCCTTTTAGTGTAATTGACACAATATTCTGTTTCAAATTTAATGAAGATGCATAGATTAACATTGCATCTGATGGGTTATTTTTAATAGAAAATTGATATTCTGGGCATATGATAAGTTCTGTTAGTAGTCACATGTTAACAGGAAAACTCAGTTTCTCTTTCCCTCAATGCAGTATGGTGGTGGCGTATGCCTTTAATCCCAGCACTCAGGAGGCAGAGTCAGGTGGATCTCTGTGAGTTCAAGGCCAGCCTGGGCTACCAAGTGAGTTCCATGAAAGGCACAAAGCTACACAGAGAAACCCTGTCTTGAAAAACAAAAACAAAACAAAACAAAACAAAAATACAGTATTCAATAGATTTACTTGTCTGTACCAGTCTCTAACAATTTTGCCTTTGGAAATTCTAATAACAGTTGGATTCACTGACTGATGGGAGAGCACCTACTTTAATATAATAAATGTTCAATAAATATTTTTTTCTTATTCAAAGACTATTTTCAGTTAGTTGTAATTGTGAATAGAATATAATAGGCTATATTCAGGAAAATACTGAAATTGAATAGCTAAAAGTGAATTCCAGTTTTTATAGTTTCTCAAAAAACTTTAGATGCATTCACTGATATTAGAAATTTTTGAAAAATTGAAAAAAACTTTAAATGGTATTGAAAATTTCAACTGTTATTTGCTGCAAAGAGAAGCTTATTTAAGGAATTCACTAGTCATTTTAGTTAGGTTTCTATCAATGTGATAAAGATAATGGACAAAAGGAGCTCGTGGGGAAACATTATTTCCTGTTACACTTCCAGATAATAATCTGTCACTCAGAGCAATCAAAGCAGAAGCTGGAGGAAGGAAAATGGAGGTAGATCCTGAAGCAGAAACCATGAAGGAGTGCTGCTAATTCGCTAACTCCTCCTGGCCTGAATCACTCAGTTTGCTTTCTTATCTTTTCCCAGGACCAGCTGCCCAAGGGTGGCACCACTCACAATGAACTTGGCCTTCCCATATCAAGCATTAAACAAAGAAATACCTGTAGACAATCTGACTGAGGTGTTTTCTCAACTGAGGGTCCTATTCCTAGAAAATTCTAGTTTATTTCAATTGGACAAACAAACAACAACAATACAAAACAGAACACTACTATTGTGTAAGCATAAACATTTATGAGGCAGCTTGACATTATGTCCACTTAGAAAAACAAAGTATTAGGTTCATTTCTCTGTTTTTGGCCTGCTCAGTCATAGGCCTTCAAAGACTAGATCTGCAATAGGTTTCATGAGCTCCCTTCTACATAGAAAGCCTTAAATCCCATCAGAAATCAGTTGATTACTTCTATAAAAATTATACCCCTATTGCATCAGTGAGCAGCATCTTTCAAACGACAAGTCAGAATTATAACAGGAATGGTCTCAAGTAGGGGAAGACTGTTGCTAACTTTTCTTCCCTAGCAATTTTTAGCACTGTGATGGCTAGACAGTAGAGCAGAAGCTTCAGGCTCAATACCACCCTGATTTGTATGTATCCTGAAAACAAGGTATATAGTATCTTATCACATCTTATCATCTAGTTTTGGCCAGCAGTAAAGAGCGATGTGTTTGCCAGTGTTGTTTTTGAAGGTCTCTGGGGCATTCCTGGACAACAATTCCTAGGGACATACTTGAAACCTGGCACTGTGATTTTCATTAAATAACCCATGGCGTCTGGAATCTTAATTATCCATGTGCAGTACCTCTGTTCCAAGTCTTACCTTTTAATTGTTAACTATGTTTTTAAAGCTAACTTATAAAGTAGTAAGTGTCTATGCAAGTTCTTCAAATATACTACTTCTGGTTAACCCGGCTTTTGAACTCCATATTCTCACTGAACCCAATGCCATTCCTATTTAAACTTTGCTATCCCCACTATTTCCTCCCTCTTTACAGAGCATTCATTCTTTCATTCTCTCTAGCATCCCCACTCCATTAAAGTCTCCTCTTTTACCAGACCCCACCCTGACCATTTTCTTCCTTCCAGATCTCTGCAGAGGATTCCAGCTTAGACAAATAAGTCTAAACATTTGCATCTATCTTTTACATATGGAAGACAACTTGTGATTTGATAGATTAAGCTCACTCAGGGTAAAAAAAGACAAACACTGAATGTCCTCTCTTACGCATGAATTCCAATTTCAAATATTGTGTTTGTATGTCTAACTATGGACACTAGTAGAAGCCAGGAAACTAAAAATAGCACTTTGGAGGAAAATACATTAAGCAAGGGGGGGGGGGAAGATAGTGGTTTAGAATAAAACACAAGTGGAGATGTGGAATATTTCTTAGAAAGCCTTAAGCAGAAACTGGCAGAGAAGTATGGGGTAAATCAGAGGGTTGGGGAAGAGGAACCTAAGGAAGGGTATAAAAACAGTTGTATAGAAGCCTACTATCTCACAGTCTGTGGGGCATACATGGGCTGCAAAGAGGGTGCCAAAAGAAATTTAGATAAATAGAGCTTAAGCTTTAAGCTGTTTGTGCAGAGAGTGGATACAAATGGTACCAGAGGAAGTTAGTTTATGCTGTTTGTACAGAGAATAGATTCAAAGGATGGCTAAAAGGAAGCTAGCTTGGGCTGTTTGTATGACGATTAAAGACAAATAGTGAAAAAGGAAGTTAGCTCAAGTTGTTTATGCTGAAAACAGGAGATGATGTCAGGACATAGACAACTTGTAAATAGGGTGATCTTTAAAATGGTTGGTTGGTTCCTTCATCCCCTCCTAGGGTTCTGAGTTTTTCTGGTATAAAAGAGGCTTATTGCTCATTAGTAAACGAGTTCTTGTTTGACTTGACTCCCCGCTGCATCTGATTGTCTTCGCGTAAGAGGGAGGCTGGGGAACGGACAACTGGTGCGCACTTGCCTTTCCTCAGTTCCAGGCCACCTTTTCACAGGTGACCTAAGTTCCCAGTGGGGCTGGTCCCCACAACAGCCCAATTATTAACTCTCATACCACACATCACTTAGGACATAGTAAATATATCTATATATTTGGTTACAGAATAAATACAGTGATAGAGGCTACAGAAAGGCTCCAGAGGTTTTTAGAACTGGACAAAGAGATTGACAAGTAGAGTCTACAATGTTAAAATAACCAATCCAAATTAGTCATTGTGAAAAGGCTAAAGTCAGGCCTGTACCACCATACATGACTTAATGTCTTCCTTCCTCCCTCCCTGATTCCCTCCCTCCCTCCCTCCCTCTCTCTCTCTCTGTCTGTCTCTCTCTCTCTCTCTCTGTCTGTCTCTCTCTCTCTCCCTCTCTTTCTCACACACACACATGCACACACACACACACTCTCTCTCACATACACTTGTTCTCTCTCTCTTTCTCTCTCTATCTCTCTCAGTGTTAGTTTGGCTCTATCCACGTTTAAGATTTTCTGTTTACATAGCCAAGTTGTTTACATACATAAATTAAAAATTTAAAACCTCAAGCTGTGTTAAACTTTAAGTGAATGAGGGCAACACATTTACTTTTCTTAAATATATATATATATATATATATAATAAAATTTCATCTCTATATATAATTCAGATCTTGTAGAATGCAAGTTTAAGTAACAGTCCCATATGAACTTTTATTGTTTCTTTAAAGAAAAACAAGTAAGACTGATTTTTTTAAAGTAATAGTTTTTGAGTATTTATGCTACGTTTGCTTGCTTGTTTTTGTATGTAACATTTGAGAGCATTGTGAATATGCAGGTTAATGGAGGCGAAATTATGTGATCAAATGTAGCTCTTACAGCATAAAATGCTTCTGATTGAAAAGATAACTGTAGGTCAATGAAGTACTTAACTTGTGAACTTAAAAATTTACAGTAATTTTGACAATAAGACAAGGAAGTTATTTTGAAAGGGGTAATCAAGAGGTCAAATGCAGATCTTCCAAAGATACTTGGTGTAGTAATAATACCAGATAGCCATTCTACAAAATATGGATTTGTTTTAAATCCAACACTCATGACATTTTTAGACATTTATTAAAACCTTTCAGGTGTTACACTGCTCACTGCATTTATAGCTATGAAAAGTATATGCCTCTATGATATTTTCTTTGGTTTGAATGACAGTTCTCTTAAATTCAATCATTGCCAATGTGATATCATTGAAAAAAATAGCTGCTAGCATTTGTTTAGGTCATGTGGAGTCCACCTTGGGTAATGGAGTTAGGGTTTTGATAAAAGACAATTCACCTGACATTTGGTTACCCTTTGCTTCCACTTTTTGACATGTTGGTGTGAAGCAAGAGGAGCATCAGAAAAAAAAATAGCATTCCAGAACATTTATCTTGGACCTCACTACTTTCTCTGTGATGCATAGAATTTCTGCTTTACAAATTATCCACTAAACACCATGTTGTTAAAATGGTCCAGCAAAAATAAGTATGTTTCACACACTCAAAATTTTCAGCATTTGTCATTAAATTTACAAAATGATGTTGTAATATTGAAAATAAAAATGAATAATATGTGTAGCATGAATCTTAAAAGTTCTTATTAATAAAATCAAACCTGAGGCCAGTTATTGGGGTAAACGCTAGAAGGTCAGAGAAATAAAACAAGCCACAGCTATCTCACCTCGCTGGATCCTCAGCTGGTCTTGCTTCCTCAGACTGGAAGCCTCTATGTCCTCATATCCGAATGACTCTCAGCTGAACTGCTGCTAGAAGCCTGAATGATTAACCAGCCCAAATTCTTCTCCAGGCCTAATGCCTACCCAGGCCAAATGCCTCCCCAGGGAAAATGCCTAACCAGGCCAAAATGCCTCAAGTTTCTTCACAACTTATATACCTTTCTGCTCTCTACCACTACTCCCTGGGATTAAAGGCTGGTTTACTGGGATTAAAGGTGTGTGTCACCACGCCTGGCTGTTTCCAATGTGGCCTTGAACTCACAGAGATCCAGAGGGATTTCTGTCTCTGGAATGCTAGGATTAAAGGCGTATGCTACCACTGCCTATCCTCATGTTTAATATTGTGGCTGTTCTGTCTCTGACCCCAGATAAGTTTATTAAGGTACACAATATTTTGGGGAACACAATACCACCACAAATATGTGTGTATTTATAATTTTGTTTTACTTCTACAAATCTATGAATAAAATTCAGATGAATAGCTAACCTGTGCTTCAAAACATTTTAATTAACTTGAAAATTTTAACACTTATGGTAGTTTATTTTGCTTTGCAGAAAGTTAATTTTGTGTTATTTTGTAGTAAAGAAAATTTTCTCTAATTTTTGAGTTCCTGCTAATGGAGTAAGGAAGAAAATGATTTTAAGAATGATTCCATAGGTGACGCTTCTATTTGACTTGAAGAAACACCTGTGAGTTTATTTACTTACAGACAGTTTAATTTATGGAAAATAGTTTAGGAAAACTGTAGGTCAGGAACTGCCTCATGCCCAGAGGCTAAAATAAATGAAATCCTAGTACCTAGTTAACTACTCATCATTAGGTATAGGCAGATCACAAGTAAACTGGGTAATGTGCAACAGAAATGTCTTTTGAGACAATCAGCTGCATCACAGGAAATGTATGTAGACAGAGTAGCTACTTACCAAAGTATTGCTTCTTGTTAGCTCATAGGTTTTAGAACTCAAAGAGGCTCGTCCATTTATTATTATGCACCTGTTCTAAAGAAGCCCCTTCCTGTGACTAACACATCCTGGCATCATGTGGGCCACTATGATTCATTTATGAATACAACTAGTGAATTTTATGTTCTAAAAGTTCTCCCAGCTGTGTGAAATAAAGGGATGGAAGAGGGAATTCAGTGGAGCCATACCAAGATCCCCCGTAAAGGTAGAGGCACAGGATCTTCTAAAGGAACAGTCACCCAAGGTTAGAAATACTTGGATATAAAGAACACAGCAAATAATACTTTTCTGTGATGTTATGGTACTTAGTTGCACTAATACTTTACATGAACAATATGTATAAAATGAATCAAGTTAAAACAATTATGATGTTCTATTTATACATCTTACAGATGACTTATAAATGAAACACTGAGCATTTTTTACTCCTCTACACAATTGTAAAAAGGCATGATGTTTCTGAATAACAAAATTCTTGCATTTAATTTTAAATTCAACATGTCCAGTCAAAATGTCTTAATGTGTTTCTCTCCTTGATAATTTTATTAACATATCCAGACAGCATATTGAAGTTTGGCACAACTGTATAAGGTAGAAATGATGTATGTACAATGATTTTATTAATACTTAAGTATGAATAGTACATGTTGGCCTATTTTAATACTGAATGAAAATTAGTTTTACTGATAAACTATATAAGTTTCAGGCAGTCTTTATATAAAGTTTTAAATTAGATGAATGCAATAAATTGGGCAAATGACAAAGGAAATTGTATGTATGTCTATATTACTTTGGCCTATATCTTTTTTTTTTTTCCAGACAGGGTTTTTCTGTGTGGCCTTGGCTGTCCTGGAACTCACTCTGTAGACCAGGCTGTCCTCAAAATCACAGATGAAAGACCCCCGAAGGCAGTCTTCCCTCAGGAGAGACCCTCGCCCAAGGATCACACCGAGACCACGAATCAGATGCAAACAGCAAGAGGCTTTATTCGGGAACACGGGTACCCGGGGCGACACAGTCTCTCAAGAAGCTCAAGGGACTGGCGCGCCCACGGGCTGGAGCAGAGGGTTTTTATAGGGTCCAGCAGCCGAAGCTCGGGTACAGAAGCAAGAAGCCTGGTTACAGGGTTTTGATTGGATGATTCAAATGAGGCCAGGTTCAAACCCAGGACAGTTCGTGGTTTTTCCCCGAGCTCGCCACGCCTGCTGACTTGGCTTTTGTCTAGGGTACAGGGTGTTTTTCTGACCTTTTAGTTCCTCGCTCTGGGGCCAGGTGGCTAACCACAAATGTTCTGTTTATTCCATGTCCGTTAACTGAACTCCTCAGTACCTCTCAGGCTTTATTCAAAAACAGCTGAGCTAAGCTAGGCTAGGCGGGGAGGCTGGGGGTCTTTCACAGAGATCTACCTGCCTCTGTCTCCTGAGTGCTGGGATTAAAAGTGTGCACCACCACCACCTGGCCATGTATCTTATGACTTAATATATTTAGAAAAATTGACATATATCCATCTCTCTATACATTATTCTATCTTCAATTTCTAAAACTTCTTCAAAGATATTTTCTACCTATACTGAACAATAAACATAAAATTATAAAACAAATATTTTGGAAAAGTGATAAAATTACATAAGAATTTTATGCACTTAATATATTTCTTCTTTAAATATTGGCTTTAAAGAAAATATTATAATACTTGTAATTGGTAAAATTAAATGAATACGACACAACAAATTATAAAAATATTTTTGTGAAAGAGTATAAATGAAAGTTCTCTTGATAAGGATTTCTTTTTCATTCTAGAATCCCTTGTCAAGAGGACATTAAAATGTGTGAATCCTTTTATTACAACGACCACAAGAAAATGGTACTGACTAAGGGCCATAAACAGTGAGTGACACTCGTATGCCAAGCTGGATCTCAAAGAAATTCATATTTTTTTCATGACTAATTGTCTTTTAATTTAAAAATTACCTTTAAGCCTGGCAAATAATCTTTTTAATGTTTTAAATTTTATTTCCACTTATTGTATATGTGTGATATTGAGTGTGTGGAGAC
>CABHPQ010136732.1:0-12567 GCA_902168405.1 Peromyscus aztecus
TATATGAATACATGAGCCACTAGTTCCCCAAAACTGGCCCAGAATCCTTGAATACTTTCAAAGGCACAGACTGCTAGTTTCTTCAGTGGAGGGAGGGCCTCAGTCAAGTCCTGATTTAGAGCCCAGGAACCTGCTCTTTTTAGAAGGGCTATTGAGATATTGGTAGTCTTAGTTAGGATTTTTATTGTTGTGATAAAACAACATGATCAAAAACAACTTGGAGATGAAAGAGTTTATTCAGTTTAGTACTCTCAGGTCACACTCCCATTGTGGCAGAAGTCAGGGCAAGATCTCTAGGTAGGTACCTGGTGCCAGAAGCTGAAGCAGACATCATGGAGGAACACCACTTCCTGTGTTGCTCAGCCTGCTTTCTCATACAACTCAAGACCACCTGTCCATGGGTAGCACCACCCACTAATGGACCAAGAACACCACATCAGTTACTAATCAAGAAAATGCCCCCCAGGCAGTCTGATGGAGGTAGTTTCTCTTTTGAGGTTCCCTCTTCCCGATGACTCCAGCTGGTTTCAAGTTGACAGAACACTAGCCAGCTCACTGGTATACATGTGTCAGGTGTTAGACACCGAGTGTAATCCTGCAGAAGTTAATAGTTGTGCTTTTACTTGTTGTCATAATTCTGGAGAGATTCAAGTATTGTCTTTCAAACTCTATTTTATGACTTTAAAAAGTGTGTGTGTGTGTGTGTGTGTGTGTGAGAGAGAGAGAGAGAGAGAGAGAGAGAGAGAGAGAGAGAGAGAGAGAGAGAGAGAGGAAGGAAGGAAGAAAAAGGAAAGAAAGAGAAGATATATGCATGTGGATGCCTGTGGAGATCATAAAAGGGGGTGAGATTCCTTGGAGCTGGAGTTACAGGTGTTTGTGAGCCACCCAATCTTGGTCCTTGAATAGAACTTGGGTCCTCTGTAAGAGCAGCAAACTCTCCTAACCATTGAGCCATCTCTCTTGCCCTGTAAAGTGTTATCTTCCGTGCAATGTGTCTATCTGAGCATGTTGAGATCTGTGGGAGTGAGTGCTCAGACTATCCGGTAGGGACTTGGTTTGCTGCTCTGTTGACCTTTCCTAGGACTATTGGATCTTACCTGAGTGTCACACTCATTAATAAATTAAAGGAATCAGATTGTCAAGTCGCTGTGGTGGTATTGTATTCCCCAAAATACTGTGCACTCTAATAAACTTATTTGGGGTCAGAGACAGAACAGCCACAATATTAAACATAGGCAGTGGTAGCATACGCCTTTAATCCTAGCATTCCAGAGGCAGAAATCCATCTGTTCAAGGATACAGCCAAGCATGGTGACTCACGCCTTTAATCCCAGGGAGTGATGGCAGATAGCAGAAAGGTATATATGGCGTGAAGACCAGGAACTAGAAGCATTTGGCTGGTTAAGCATTTGGCCTGGTTAAGCATTCAGGCTTTTGAGCAGCAGTTGAGCTGAGACCCATTCTGAATGAGGACTCAGAGGCCTCCAGTCTGAGGAAACAAGACCAGCTAAGGATCTAGTGAGGTGAGGTAGCTGTGGCTTGTTCTGGTTCTCTGATCTTCCAGTTCACCCCAATACCTGGCTCAAGTTTGATTTTATTAATAAGAACTTTTAAGATTCCTGCTACAAGTCGCCTTTTCAACTTCCTAACATTCTTTGATTTGAAAGGCTTTGCCCTTCTAGAATTGTCTTCTCACTGTCCCAGTGGCTGCTGCTTCTTCTAATGTACTGTATGCCTGTGTGCTCAACAGAGCATGAATCACTGTCCACTTCTTAGGAGATCAGGGAGCTGTTCCCATCTAAGATGGTCTCATTACTGCCATTACCAGTCTCCCAACACCAGACCTAAACAAAGCATTCTCCTGAGAATAAACTTGGAATGTTGGGGACTCTGCTGGAATGTGCAGGTTGTAATTAGGACCCTTTCCATCAACTGTGCAAGGGAAGACATGATGATGACTCAGGGGAGCAGAATCTGCACTGCCTGTATTTCACACCTCTGGTTCACACCGCTGGTTTCCTGGACCTTGACCTACACTCTCTGGAGGGGCCAGCTGGATGTAGGGCAGGCCATCTGTGCTTAGATCTCTGTCCTCAGCCTATCCGGAGCATCACAAGGAACCATTGTGCCTTTAATGATTATTTTTTTCTTTTTAATCATTCGTGTTGATTTATGTGCTATGTCAATACGCTCATGTGTGCACAGTATCCACAAAGGCCAGAAGAGAGCATTGGGCCCCACGGACTGGAGTTACACATGGTTGTGAGTTTCCATGGGGTTGCTGGGAATGGAAGCCTGGTACTCTGCCATAAGAGCAGCGAGTGCTCGTAACCACTGAGCCCCTGCTCCAGCCTCCATGGACTTTTAAAATGATGCTTGCTACTGTCACTCCACCCCAGTGGAACTGTTGAATTAGACTCTCCAGGGACAAGTGTTTTTCAAAGACATAATTTACTTTAGATTATTCCCTGTTGGAGACTTCTCTCTTTCCTCCAGTGAGGCCACAGTGTTCCTCTGTCTTCAGAACTTTTTTTAAAGGCAGTGTCGTTATACTCAGTGCATTCTGCACCACAAGCAAGGAGAGAGACAATACTTAGGGGTTCCCAAGACTTTAATAAATCACCACACAAGTGGGTCACTGGTCGATCAGAGCTGCAGGATGAGGACCCGGGAGCCTCGTTTCTCCTGACAGCCCCAATCAGGGGCAGAAGCAGGGTTTATAAGCACAAAATTCACGTATTTGTTGCCAAGTTATAGTTATAACTTTCACCAATTAGGAATCAAAGATTAGGGACTTTCCGTGTGTGTTCCGTCATTATCAACGGACATACAATGCAAGCC
Organism: Peromyscus aztecus; assembly: GCA_902168405.1. Classification (NCBI taxonomy): domain Eukaryota; kingdom Metazoa; phylum Chordata; class Mammalia; order Rodentia; family Cricetidae; genus Peromyscus; species Peromyscus aztecus. Next base: position 2,842 of record CABHPQ010136732.1, read on the forward strand.
TTTTAGTCCAATCAGTCAGATTTATTTGATCTTTCTGTTGTTAGGAACAGCCATAATGTTTCTGGAGAATTAAGGATGCATAATGACCATTTCTATGGTTTAGGGAGGAGGTTGGTTAGCCATTGGAAAGTTCTCAGCTCCCCTAGAGCTTGGGAACCTGAACTTTTATCTCACCCTGCAGGTAAAATGGAGTCTGAAGTCAAAATGGCAGTATTTAGGCCAAGGTACTTTTGCCTGCTTCCTTCTGTGTGTTAGTTAGGGATTCTATTGCTGCGAAGAGACACCATGACCATGGCAGTTCTTATAAAGGAAACATAACTGAGGTGGCGGCTTACAGTTCAGAGGTTCAGTCCATTATCATCGTGGTGGAACATGGTGATGTGCAGGCAGACATGGTGCTGGGGAGGTAGTTCTCTACCGTGGCACATGGTAGCTGAGAGTTCTACATCTTGCACAGGCAATAGAAAATGGTCTCATACACTGGGTGGTATCTTGTGCATGTGTGAGACCCCAAAGCCCACCTCCACAGTGACACACTTCCTCCAACGAGGCCACACCTCCTAGTAGTGTCACTCTTTGGGGGCCATTTTCTTTCAAACCACCATAGGCAGTTCCAAGTAAATGGGGAGTAGTGATCCGAATCCTGTAAACTCCGATCTGCTGCTTTGCAAACCTTAATCTTGTTAAGATGTGATGGTCCTCGAAGGGTGAAGGCTGTTCACCTGCACTTCGCCAGAATCACTGCTGGTCCAGGAGCCTCTTCTAAAGATCCACTTCAGACTCTTGTCTGTGGTCCCCTCTGATGGTTCTGTTCTTGTAAAATGTGATGGCAAACAGAAGTAAGTCTGTCATTACCCTTTGTAAAGGGTATGTTGATAAAATTCGTTGTATTATCTTCTATTCAGTACAATTCAACAACTATTGAGACCTTATAACACACTAAGTATTGTTCTAGATGCTGAAGATGTAAGAGAAATAAACAGATGGCATTCCTATCTCTGTGAACGTTCTCAGTTGTATATATGTCCACATAGGATTTACCATGACTGAATTAAATGGCTGCATCATTACACCATGAAATGCCAATTTAGGAGAATTCTTGAGGGTTTGTCTAGATAGCCCTAGGATTACAAATGAAATCAGATTATGTGCTCATTAACATGTGTAGCCTAATTTAGCATGTATATAGTTCAAGTAAATACTCTCTGAAGGCAGAATGAATTAGCTAGTAGGTATAGGGTTTGGTTTCAACAAAACTACCCAAAGACAATGTCAGAATTAAGACTCATCCTTGATTTTGTGAGTGAGTCTTCAGAGAGGTATTATTTGAATAAACGTTTGACTGCCTGTCTTTCACGTTCGGGTACATGTACCACACCCTGGGACCCTGGAGTTTTGAGTATTTTACCTATTTCTTTCACAAGCTCAAAGGAAACATTAATTTGAGCTAAAATGTGTGTGATTCAGGCTGGCAGGGTGCAACTTCACTGCAAATTTCTATATCCACCTTCAATGGATGAAGAAGAACCATTCCCAGAGTGTTCTTTTTGTCCTGTAATCACTGTGTTGTAATTATGCAACAGTGTCATGCAAAATTATTCGAGACAGACATAAGAGTATGGTCAGTCTTCCTAACAAGGAGTTTAAATACCAAATTATTTAAATCCTTTAGCATCTCTTCTGAAGCGTACTTTGGTAACATAGGAAATCTATAGCCAGTTTTTGACTGTGAACTGTATTATGGATACACCCTAAAAACCTTGAGAAGAGCAAGACCCTGACCAAAGAACACATGTGGTAACATCCAGACCTTCTGCAAAAGAAACCAAGGACCCGTGTCTGGTCTGCTTCATGCCTCCATTTGCTAGCTAGCTGGCTTTGAAGAAAAGTAAGGAGTGTATAAAGGGGAGAGAAAAAAATATTCTGATAGTAATTGTTAGTACTCAAATTTCTGTAGCTAGTTTTGGAATGCTTATGTTTGAAATGTCATATGCATGATAACAATGTGTGTTTCAGGTCTGTGGAGAAAAGCAGCGCTTTGAGAAGTTGATGGAACATTTCAGAAATGAAGATAATAACATAGATTTTATGGTGAGTTATCTTGGTACTACATTCAACAATGCAAACTCAATTTCAGCACTTTCCCCCAGAAAACACATGCCACACTCAAAGCGACACACTACAAAGAACAGGAAGATGAGCTCAATAGTCTTCTATAGAATGTTTTCCTTTATCTGTATGCTCCCTTTGTGGTGCTCTTTCAAGTTTTACTCATTTCATTAAAGGACAAAATGCTAATAATTTATAGCAGACAAAAGGGAAAGTCATGCGGTTGGGTAAAGGAAGTCAGGACCTGGTGTGAATGCCCACAGCCACCAAGCTGAGTTGCCAGCTGTGCCACATAGCATCCTAAGCTAGATGGAACCTTGACCTTTTGCTCTTGACCTCTGTCGGTGCCCTCTCTAGACTACGTGCTCAGAGACTAAAGAGCTTGGCTCTGTTGAGTGTACCATAGGCTTGAGTGGACCCAGTGCTGATAGCTCCTCTTCTTTGTGGCTTCCTTCCTGCTCTGTCTGGAGCACAATCAGGAGCCTGTGGCTCTGTAGGAGCCCTGGAATCCTTAGGAAGACACCCAAGGGCAGTTCAGCACTTCTGAACTCCACCTCAGGCTTCATTCAGGGCTCAAGACAGGACTGCTCCTGAGGTGTCCCGAGCCATTCCTTTCCAGTGCAGCGCCCCCTGCAGGCTTTGACCTAGGTCAGTCTTCCAGGGAGACTTCTGGACCCAGGAGTCCCTTCTCTGGACCACTTGCCCGCAGACTAGGTATCCTAACAGTTGCTGCATGCAAAGCCTGTGCTTTGGAAGCTAAATCATGTTTTCATTTGAACCACGGCAGTGGCTGTAACGCATGACACACTTTAGTTCTATCGTGTGAGAACTGGTTCCTTGGACTTCAGGTTTATATGCATGTTAGCCTCAGCTTTTTCTAAAATCAGGAAGGTAAAATCCTTTTGAGAGCTTTTCTGTTCTGTTAGATGTGATACTTGCTTTTAAAATTATTTTTAAGAATGTTAAATGGTAAAACAAGTGTCACTTACAATGACTTTTGAATGCTTGTTATTAGGATTTGGGGGATGTTAGAGTGAGTGATGCTGAAGTTGTTGATAGGTGTGTGACTGTCCCTGGGCACGTGGCTTCTCGCCCATGACTTCTCCAGAGGTGTTCTGGTAGAGCCAAGGCTGAGGCCAGCCTATGCAAGGCGTGTGCACTTATTCACACAGTCATTTCTTCCATGAAAATCTTTGGATATGGTACATGAAAATAGAAGTCTGATCTTTTTTTAAACTAAAAGTACCCAACTGTATTGACTCTATTTAGGCCCTCCCTGTTGGCTATTAGCTGCTACAGCCCAGGAGCCCCTGCTGCTTTGGTAAACATGAATTCCCCTCTCTGCAATTTGCTGTGATGTGCATTGCCCACCTCCCTCATCTGCTGACCTGGTCATTTGGGTTTCCTAAGTCCCTTAAAACACTTGTGCCATTTGCATGCGCACTGGAACCCATGTCTGTCACTTTACTTTCTCCTAGGTCCAGGTTCTAAGGGCCTTGTTCACCGGCCACAGTGTGCAGTGTGCTGTGGGATTCAAGTTATCATTCTTGTATACTGTACTTGGCTCACAGGCTATCATGAAACTCAGCAGACCATTTAGACTTGATTTCAGAAGCAACAAGGAAAAATGTAACAGTCTAGCTATTTCTTTCCAGAAAATGAGGCTTTTGATAAACTTTCTTGGGATTTCCATGGAACTTCCCAGTTTCCCAAACAATATATTACCCATATTAAATGATATAAATTCCTTTAATATAGTATGAGACTTTTTTCTGTGGGTTTTTTTAAATAGGTGAAAAGAACTGAAAAAAAAAAAGTTTTAAAGTTTGTTTAACTAGAGAACCTAAACTGCTTTCTCAGAAAATTCCAGGAGGGTCCCTTTTCCACAAAGAGAATTTCTGCATCTTCCAAAGCTATCCAGTATATAACTGTTCTAGTTCTAGTGTTGCTGTGATGAAATGACCTGATAGAAAGCAACTAGGGAAGAAAGTGGTTTATCTGACTCGCAATTCCAGGTCACAAGCTATCATCGTAGAGAAGTCACCACAGCAGTATCCTGAGCTAGCTGGTCATCACATCACATCACATCACATCACATCACATCACATCACATCACATCACATCACAACAATAGTTGAACAGGGATGAATGCCTGCTTTCTTATTTGCTTGCTTGTTTTCACATTGATGTCTCTATTCATATACAGTTCAAGACCACTGTCTAGGGAATGGTACCACCTAGAGTAGGCTAGATCTTTCCATATCAGTTAATTAAGACAGTCCCCCACAGAGGTGCCCACAGACTGACCCAATGTACATAGACCTTCATTAAGACCTTCTTCCTGGGCTGGAGAGATGGCTCAGAGGTTAAGATCACTGGCTGCCCTTCCAGAGTTCCTGAGTTCAATTCCCAGCAACCATATGGTGGCTCACTACCATCTACAATGAGACCTGGTGCTTTCTTCTGGTCTGCAGGCATACATGCAGGCAGAACACTACATTTAATAAATAAATAAATCTAACAAACAAACAAACAAATAAAAACAAAAAACTTTCTTCCCAGGTGATTCTAGAATGTGTAAAGTTGAAAATTAACATTAACTATTTCAGTAATATATTTTAAAAAGAATTAGTTTAATAAAAGCAACAACAAAAAGATAAAAGAAATGGGGAGGGCTGGGAATAAAGCTCAGAGGTTAAGGACTTGCCTAATGTGCCTGAGACCGAGTTTGATTCCCAGGGAGTCGGGGCAGTGAGGGGGCAGCAGTAAGTGGTTTTCCAAAGGCTTGTGAATCTGATCCCTGATTGTTTTCCCTTCTTCCCAAAGCCTCTGCTGGTTCACGCTGTGGAGGGCAAACATGAGTAAGGCATTGTTCTCAGCAATAGACTGTCAGTGTTGAAAACAGTATGGGGCTGCTGAAATCCATTCCTTTATTTATTAAACCGAGAATGGACTTTTTCCTGAGACAGGCCTTAGGGCCAGCTTTTGGGAGAAAGCACTACCACCAAAATGTTTATGATCTAGCAGGTGGGAAATTGCATGAGAAGATGTATATAGGATTAGTTACTAGCCTTTGGTAAGACAGAGCTCAAAGTGAATTTGCTGAAATAATTACCTTGTGGTGACGTTCAACATGGTTTGAATGTTACTTTGTATGAATTTTCATATTTTATATGATCTGTATCTCTGCAGTAATTTGTAGTTTGCTCTGTATACCTATATAATTTTTTAAGAACAGCTTTCTTGAAATTAGATTAACGTATGCCATCTACTTCACCCATGGGAAGTTTATGATTTGGTGTGTGTTAACCATTCACAGTCCAATTATAACCATATTCATCCCTTTAAGAATCCCTGTGGCATTAAAAATCGTTTCCCACGTGCTCTACGCTTCAACCTTAAGTATCTGCTAATCTACTTTTAATCTCTATAGTTTGGGTGCTCTGCACATTTTATATGGGTGAAATTATACCATGGGCGGTCCTTTTCCCCTGGCACTTTTTCATTTACCGTGACGTTCCCAAGTTCATCCATGTTGTAACATGTATCAGTACTTCAGTCTACTTGTCACGCAATAATAGTCCATTGTATGATTATACTTGCTTTGGTTTATTCACCAAGTGATGGGCATTGTATGTTTTTCCATAGTTGGTTGGTATAGATGGTATTATGAATATTTGTGTACAATTTTTTATGTAAACAAATTTCTTTATTTCTCTTAGATAATTGAATTGTCAAGCCATATGGCACACACTTAACAGTTTGAGTCACTTGTGTTTTCAAAGTGGCTGCATCATTTTACATTCTCACTAGCAATGGGTGAGGGCTGTTTTTTTCCCACATCTTTGCCAATATCATATACATTTTAAAAATTATAGCCATTCTAAGTGACTGTGAAGTAGTGTCTTGTTGGGTACCTCTTTGATTTCTTTAATTAAAAATCACAAGTTTTTTTTTTTTGAAGATTTACTGATGTTAAAGAAAAAGGAATTGGTGTAAACTGAGACTTGTGAAATGAGGTGCATGTTCTGGACATGCTTAAATTGGGAGAAAGCATGTGGAGCCGGTTTAACCCCTTGGACATTTCATTTCAGGTGGCTTCTATGCAGTTTATTAACATTGTAGTCCATTCAGTAGAAGACATGAACTTCAGAGTTCACCTCCAGTATGAATTTACCAAGTTAGGCCTGGATGAGTACCTGGACGTGAGTATAAGTGTCTTTTCTGGCGTCGTTTTCAGAGTGGGTTTATTGCCTATTCTCAGAGGTTTATTTCCATAGTAACTAAAGAATGGCTAAAGCATTATGTGGTTAACGAGTGCCATGCTAGTTAAATGGAGCCAATTTGAATGATGCAGCTCGCCAGCCAAGCTGGATTATTTACAGAATTCCTGGGACATCTGTGGGTCCATTGCCTGCAGCCTTTTAGTACTGGAGTCAGACCACCTCTGGGAGCATTGGTGCAACTTTACTTTGAGCTCTCTCTGGGTCAGCTCTCATTGCATCCTTCAGCAAAACTGGAGAAAAAGTTTGATTTGGGGGCACTCTTGGGACCCTATCCAAGCAGGCAAGATCAAGCCAAGGATGTTGTAGAATGAGTTAATGCATAGAGCATAAAAACCTAGTGAGGACGTGGACACTAGAGACTTGCTCCAGAAGCTGTGAATTCTGCTTCAAGTGTCTGTTGCTGTAGCACACACGCTTTCACTTCTTGGGAGGAAGGAGTTTAGTTTCTGTTTCTTGCTACCTCACAGAAGTGCCCGGCCAGTTCCCTGGAGTTCCTCAATAAAGAAACAGAAAGTATATTTGGTATTCAGAGATGCACTCCAGTACCTTTGTGTCCACTGCATGTGCCCCTCTTTGTCAGGAAGCTTTTCTTTTCCCTGACCCATGTGAATGGTTCAGCTGAATTTGGAAGACCACTAGTGGTAGGACCGGGCTGTTTCCTGATAGGGAAATGATGGAACACCTTCCCTTTGCTGTGGCCAGAGTTCAGCTGCTCATCTCTGTTAGGCATGAATCCAGGGAACCACACACCTCGCACCCACTTTATTGGAGGGCAGAGTATATTGACCCCTTCCCCAGCCCTGGCATGCTTTGAGATTAAAGTTTATCCTTTTCTTTCCCATGCTCTACAAGTTGCAGAATTTGAACAAAAATCAGGAATGTGAGTTCCTATCAGTGTTGCAGGTTCAGTTCTGTGAGGTTTTGCTCTGGGCTCTAGACTGTCATGGCACCTAACAGCATTGGTGCACATCCATTGTTCACTGTGAACCCTGGGAAAGTTGAGCGTAGCTGCTGCTTCTCTGTTGCTCGCTGTTTTCTGACTCTAGATTCGTATTTCTTTTTTCATCTCTGACTTTTAAACTAAGATGGAATGTACTCTCTTTACAACTAGCTAAACTGTAAGTTTTCAATTTAAACCTAAGAGAAAAATTATTTTTCTTAAGAAATTATGTAATCTGGAATTTCTCTTAAAAATACCAACCTCTCAACCCTGTACTTCTGTAACTGTGTTATGTTGGCACTGGACCCTGATGGATAGAGACCGTTAGAAGAACAGTCTTATAGGCATCTAATATATAGATATTTTCTTTGTTTACAAAGGCAGCCTTCTTTGCAAGTGGTCATTGATGTTTGTTAACTTTTTGGCATCATTTGTGTGTCAGATATTATTCTGGACCCATAGTTTCCCAGAGAAAGTCCAGTGTGTGGTTCATGGGAAGATTCTCTGATTTCTCGAGCCTCTAGTGTTACTGGAGAAATAGCTAGCTGAGTTGCTTTAGGATCCTTGGTCTGGGATCTAGTGAACTGGAAGATGCTTTCTGATTCATGCTTTGAGGAGCCCTGAGCTATTCATGCAGGCACTATCTTAGGAAGGGAATCCTGCGGGTGAGTTCTAGCAATGTGTACTAAAATAACCAAAAATCCAGGAGGAACACAACTGGTAGCTCCTAGCTAACTGTACTCTGCCCCCAGCCTCCAATCATCATCCTGGTAAGATGTTCCCCACTGCAGCCTTCTCCATAGACACCCCTTCATTTTCACAGGGCGTGTGGCTATTCCATTTCAAATCCTCCTTTGATGTCTCTGTGGTCTGGATTTTACCTATATAAAAATGTTGTAGGCTAGAGTAGGAAGGATTTGAGAGACGTTTATAGGTGTATATATAACATGTATGTATGTGTGTGCGTGTCTGGGAAATAGTCTGGTCATACGTTCTTCATAGGGAAATGCTGTAATTCTCTTCAGGATGATGTGTTAATCTCTGGTGGATCAGAATGAGTAGAGGGTTGGTTATGACATTCTGTGTCCACAGATAAATTAATACCATCTTCCTTGGAATTTTGGTTTTTAGAAGCTGAAACACACAGAGAGTGACAAGCTGCAGGTACAGATTCAGGCTTACCTAGACAATGTGTTTGACGTGGGAGCCCTGCTGGAAGATGCAGAAACCAAGAATGCAGCCTTGGAGCGGGTGGAGGAGCTGGAAGAAAACATCTCTCATGTACGTGCATCTCAGGGGAAAGTGCCCCGGGGCCAGGATGAGCTAGTGCTAACGGTGGTAGGAATGGAGTGTAGGAATGAGCAGCTTCTGGGCCGGAGAGCCTTCAGATTCCCTCTGGGTCCTTTAAAGAAGGAAGGTATGTTTCTTACAGGAGAAACCCTTGCTTGTTTCCACTTAACTTCCTGTTCCATTTCTCCCAAGTCACATGCACTGGCAGTCTTTGTTGGCCACACAGAGGAGCAGGATGGTTGGCAGAATAAGGGTTAAAGGGAGATGAGAAGAGGGGTGTGGCCTGATGAAGGAGTCTCAAGATGACTGGCTTTCTCAAAGTGCCATCAAAGCCCAGGGGTTTGCCTCGTGTCCCTGCTGCACATCTCCACGTTCCTTCCTTAGCAATCCCTCAGAGTCTAACCAGGCTCATTTCAGCTGTAGACATTTTACAGGAAGTCACCAAGCTTTGTCAACTGTGGTCGTCTTTGAAGAAGCAAGCCCTCTTGGGATAATGTCAACTGCACAGCAAGACAGGGTCCTGATTTTCTTGAAAGGAAATTTATTAACCACAAACAAGTTAATATGAACCCAAAAGCTTTGAGATGTTAACATATTTAATATTGAAGAATAAATAGAGATCAGTATTTCTCAAAAACGCAAGCATTGTGAAGGCTAAATTCTTGTTCCCCTGCCCAATAGTGCACCTCAGGCCTCATGTGAGGAAGTACTATACCAGTGAGCTTTTGAAAACAAAATTCTTGTCATGATTTGATTGGAATTTTTCTTTATTATGAAGTAAATTGTTTCTATTTGTAAGAATATTATTTTTCACTGGTTGTTGGTGGTGCATGTCTTTAATCCCAGCACTGGGAGGCAGGGCCAGGCGGATCTCTGTGAGTTCGAGGCCAGCCTGATCTACAGAGCAAGATCCAGAACAGGCACCAAAGCTACACAGAGGAACCCTGTCTCGAAAAACCAAAAGAAAGAGAAAAAAAATTTTCTTTCTTTCTTTCTTTTTTTTTTCTTTTTCTTTCTTTCTTTCTTTCTTTCTTTCTTTCTTTCTTTCTTTCTTTCTTTCTTTCTTTCTTTCTTTCTTTCTTTCTTTCTTTCTTTCTGCCA
>CABHPQ010136732.1:12667-32922 GCA_902168405.1 Peromyscus aztecus
TCTTTCTTTCTTTCTTTCTTTCTTTCTTTCTTTCTTTCTTTCTTTCTTTTTCTTTCTTTCTTTCTTTCTTTCTTTCTTTCTTTCTTCTCTCCCTCTTTCTTTGAAACTACACTCTTAACCTGTGAGTCTCTGGCCACTCTCCTGCCCCGCCTCCATGGCTGCCATTGCCTGGGATTATGTCCAGTGGGAAGTCAGAAGTTGCTTGATTGTAGAACTTTCTGTGACGAGGAACTACTTAGCACATGGCTTCTTTCCTCCCCCATCCCTCCCCAGCCAGCATTGTGGAGCCATTCTGTATTGGGTTTTATAGAAGTAACTGCCGTTATTAGGTAGTTTGGGTTAAAGCTAGCCATAGGACTTTATTTAGCTGACTAAAATGACACGGCCCTGTTCTCTGGATCAACATTGGACAGCACCTTTTGCATGATGGTCCTTTGTGGGTGGGACAGTGGCCCTCCACACTGCACTCATCTTCATTTTTTCTGCTCTTGTTGGACCCAGGACACGGAGGGAGACATGACTGTGCATGTTCAAACACGGAGAGGCTGTTGTATGGTTTTATGGGGGCTACATATATGTTATTAATTTTGATAGAAACAAATGTCTTCAGAACCATAGAAATGAATGTTTCCAGAAAGTAACCTGTAGAATATGTGCAGTACTCAAGTGGGCCCCTGTTTGTCTGGGACATATACTTCTGAGGACCCAAGGACCTGGTCAGAATGATGTGTGTTGTGACACTGTTTCTTTGTCACAATTTCTCAGCTGTCTGAAAAGCTGCAGGACACGGAAAATGAAGCCATGTCCAAGATCGTGGAACTGGAAAAGCAGCTCATGCAGAGGAATAAGGAACTGGATGTTGTCCGGGTAAGTGTGCTGGCAGCAGCTACCCAGATAGGCATGACAGAGAATTCAGTGTGCTTCAGCTTTAGGCTGGTCCAGTGTGGAGCATGTTCATGTTAGGAGAATGCGTTGATGCAGTGTATTCATTGCAGCCATCTCAAAGGTGATACTCAAAAGTACACATAAGGTATGTGCACACATGTGTGCAAAATCAAAAACTCCAGCTTCAGTATTTCCTTATTACAAATTTTGGGAGCAGCAATGTTTTCCCATTTTGGGGAGGCTGAGTTGATTCTGTGGATCCTCCATGTGGTTGTAAATAAAAATAAAGCATGGATTTAATTCACGCCACTTATTTATTTTTATTAGGACTTAGACTTCATTGTATTTACTTCCTTTGCTTTTACTCAAAACCAGATTTGGTGGTTGTATGGAAACAATTCACTGAACAGGGTAGACCTAAAGGTATTTACCAAACCCCAAATCCAGCACACTGTATCACCAGATAATCCTGGCTGTTTGGTTTGCCGTCCCGCCAGTTCACTCTAAGTGTCGGGCATTTATGGAGTATCATCCATGTGTTTGCAACTGCGTAGAACATAAAACCAACACGCATGGAGGGCTTTCAGGCACATGGCCTGCCTTCACATCATGGTTTATGTGATGGTTAGCATGGCTCTGTGTGCTGTTTGGTATTCCAGCACGCCCTACAGTTAGCTTTGCATACTTATTTTCTGGCATACCATCAAGACAAAGTTGTGGCATATGGGCTCTATTCAAATTCAGGCACTTAGATTATTAATGATAGGCAGGGTGTGAAGGATGTTTTCATATCTGTTGGAGGTCTGTGGTGAGAGATAACTCATGCAAGGCCCAGCAAGAAAGTTGAGTTCCACAAAGGCACTCACTCCAGAATATCCATGGACTCTGAATAGAAACAGCCAGGACAGCCTTTGAATTGAATTTTAACTTTGGTTTATACTCTAAACTTTGAGAAAGATAAGTAATTAGTGGTGGGAAGCTTTGGGCTGTTTTGTTAAATGTATCACCAAAGGAAAACTATTCCAGCAATCACTGTCTTGAGCTCAGTCAAGGAGCTTTTCTAAGAGCCTGAGAAATCCAGCTGTGCCCCAACTCCTGGTCACTCATGAATAGGTCACCACAGGCTTTGCAGAGTTGTTTTTTTCTTATTTATTCTATATTATCTTGGGAACGGGCCTTTCTATATAGCCCTGGCTGGCCTGAAAAACTGCATAGATCAGGCTGGCCTCCACAGAGATCTGCCTGCCTCTGCCTCCACCGTGCTGGAATTAAAGGCATGCACCACCACATCCAGCCTTTGCAGAGGCTTTAATCCTAGTCTGATTTCTTTTAAAGTCTGACTTAGGGCCCTCTGTCTCTTGTTAGTTAATGTGTGTCTAGTAGTTACAAATAAATTTCATAATTAGTGAGAGAAAGCATGATGAACCACCAGGATACCCATGGAATGTTCCAAATCCAATTTGGGGGACAAAGTCATCTCTGCTCTGTCTTTTTCTGCCTATGGAGAAAATGGAGTTAACTCCCCTTATGAAATGGAAAGGCCTTCATTAACAATAGCAAATGCTAGAATACATTGCATGCATTATTAGTTCAATTGGTAATTCCTGGGACTCCATGTGTACTGGCTGAATTCCAGAGATTGCCCCAGATGCCAGAGTGTGTGTGCTCTCTCTGCACCTGTTCTCCTCGGTTGGCAAGCCGAGCAGGTATAAATGGGAATGCCCTATGAAGTCAAAATCCTGACCAAGACCTCTTTTCTTTGCAGGAAATCTACAAAGATGCAAATACCCAAGTTCACACATTAAGGAAAATGGTCAAAGAAAAGGAAGAAGCCATTCAAAGACAGTCTACCCTGGAAAAAAAGATTCACGAACTGGAGAAACAAGGGACCATTAAAATTCAGAAGAAAGGGGATGGGGACATTGCCATACTGCCAGTTGTGGCCTCTGGCACACTGCCCATGGGGTCAGAACTAGCAGTGGGTAACTACGTAGGACCAGTTACAGGGACCACCTCCTCAGGACCCTCCCTCCCTCCTCCTCCACCACTACCTCCATCCTCAGACACGCCTGAAGCAGGTAAGATGGTCTGTGGGGGAGAGGAGAGATTTACCTTCGTATGTCCCTTTACTTATCTGAGGAAACATTACATTTTGAGGAGCTGGAAAAATGGCTTAGTGGTTAAGAGTATGTACTGCTCTTCTAGACAGCCTGAGCTGGCCTCAGCACCCGCCTAGAGTGGCTCACAACTACCCGTAACTCCAGCTCCAGAGGATCTGTTGCTGCCTCTGGCCTCTGCAGGCCCTGCACTCGTGTGCACATATTCACACACACAATGAAGACACACTAGTTACAACAAAAGCTTTACATTTGTGAATCTAAATGTCACTTATGTTTACTATTTCCCCGTTTGTCAGTAAGGAAATGTTTACCAGTTTAAATGGTCTTTTTTCACACGCTTTATTTTCTCTTAAAATTTTAATTGCTTATTATTTTGTGTATAGTGATGTCTGTGTGTGGGTATATACCACAGTATAGAGATGAGAGGCCACATTTGTAGCGTCAGTCCTCACCCCACTTTTATGTGGGTTCCCAGGATCTAACTAGCATTACCTGATGAGCTGTCTGTGCAGCCCAATTTTCTCATGCTTTATGTGCACATGACATTTTGTTCTTTTCTCTAGCGCCAAACGGACCAGCATCGCCACCTATGTCACCCCCTCCTCCCCCACCCCCTCCACCTCCTCCTCCCCCACCCCCACCCCCTCCACTCCCAGGTCCTGCAGCTGAGACTGTGCCAGCACCTCCTCTCCCACCACCCCCTCCTCCCTCTGCACCCCCGCTGCCTGGGACTTCTTCACCCACAGTAGTTTTCAACTCAGGATTAGCAGGTGAGAGCACGGGATGAAAACAGAGGTACTTGTGTGAGAAATCCTGCTTTCTCTCCCTCTGGAGAGCTCAAACTGTTCTTTCAGCAATTAGATCTTCCTCATCTGTACACATCCCTTAGGAGGACATTCCTGCTAATGTAACTGGTGAAGGGGACTTTGTCATACATGAGAGGCACTGTCCTCTGAGTAGCCTTTGTCACACTCTTCCTAGCAGGAGTTCTGACCTCGTCACCCAGCCTTCCACCGTCTTTACCTACAGTGACCAGAGCTCTAGGTTAGGTGCTAATATTGAGTATTATTCTTTTTTAAGGTATTTGGAGTGTCAGATGTAAAGGAGAACATGTCATTATGAATAAATGCCTGATACAGGCTTGCAGGCATGTCTTCTGAACATTTGTAGGTGTCAGAATTTGCTAGTTTTAAGCTTCAAGGGGAAGTGATACTAACAGCAGTTTCTTTAGGATTTGAAAAGCTTCCAAGTAATTCATGTCCTCCTGCTCACCAGGACAGAAGGGTATACCTACTTTACCAGAAATAAAAGGAAGACAGGTGAGAGAGGGGAAGCGAATTGCTCCAAAGCCTTAAAACAAGTTACTATTTTTGACCCTTGGAGATGAAATTTTACTCTTTAACACTGAGCCATTTCAGTTAGAGTGTCGCCGCTTAGAGTTTGGAGTTGTTCTGAGGTGGTTGTTCCTATCATAGTGGGCAGCATTGTGCTGAGGTTGCCGTCCTGTGCTATGGGAATCTCTGCTCTCAACTGCCTGCCCTGTGATACCGAGAACTGCTTTGAGGTTGTCATCCTTTGATACTGGGTAGCTTTCTCTGTAATAATGAGTCACCCTGCTTGGAGGTGGCTATCCCTATGACACTAAGCAATTCCCCTCTGAGGTGGCTTTCCTTGTTGAGTACCTGCTTTGAGGTTGCCACCTTGTGATACCAGGCAGCTCTCCTCTTGGGTGGACTATAGAACTGTCTTTGTTTGCATTTCGTTAGTGCTGTGATAAACACCAGAACCAATGCAACTTGGGGAGGAAAGGGTTTATTTTAGCTTACAGTTTATTATGGAGGCAAATTTGAGCAGGAGCTCAAGGTAGGAAGCCAGAAGCAGGAACTGATGCAGAGGCCATAGAGAAATGCTGCTTCCTGGCTTGCTCCTCATGTTGCTCCACCTGCTTTCTTATATGAGGACCTAGGGGTGGCACAGCTTACAATGGGCTGGGCCCTCTTACATCAATCATTAATCGGTAAACACCCTACATCTTGCCTACAGGTCAGTCTAATGGAGACATTTTCTCAATTGATGCTCATTCTTCCAAGATGACTCTTAACTTGTGCCAAGTTGACAAAAAAATGAACCAACACACTAACACTGCTCTGACGTTGCCACTTTGGGCTACTGGGTAGCTGTGTTTTAAGGTGGCTATCTATGTGACACTAGGTAGTGCTGTTCTGAGGTGGCTGTCGCTATGACCCCGGGCACCTCTGCTCTGAGGTGGGTGGCTGTCCCTGTGACCCTGGGCACCTCTGCTCTGAGGTGGGTGGCTGTCCCTGTGATCCTGGGCACCTCTGCTCTGAGGTGGCTGTCCCTGTGACCCTGGGTACCTCTGCTCTGAGGTGGCTGTCCCTGTGACCCTGGGTACCTCTGCTCTGAGGTGGCTGTCTCTGTGATACTGGGTCCATTTCCACCCATTCTTGAACTCCCTCAGTTGCTGTGAACCGCTACCCTGCTGGCCTCTAGTTCCAAGGCTGAGATGGTTTCTGAAGTATCCAAGTCAAAATGACAGTCTTTAGGATAAAGATTTCTTCCTCAGTCCGTCCAAGGGTTCTGTCAGCAGCTTTATCTGCACCCCTTTGCCCCGCCCTGATAATTCTTCCAAGTGACTACAACCCTTTCGGCCTTCTGTAAGTTTCTTAAAGCAGATTGCCCACCTCAGATCTTTGAGTCTACTGCCACGCTGACATCTGTAAAATTATCAAAGATACAAATAAGATGCCTTTTCAGTTTCATGGTAAATTTGTGGCTTATTCTTACCCTTCAAGGTCTTCCCTGTTAATACTTTCTTCTAGAGCTTTTAGTGCTTCGGAAGAGGAGAGGTGGAGGAGAGTCACCGTGGAACTGTTGGATTGTGAATGTAAATGGCAAGCCTCACACAGTCTCTGGGTGTCTGCCCTGTCACCAGGCTGCTCTGGGTGACTGAATGTGGCTGCCACCGTTGTCCTGTGCACCCGGGCCGCTGGCTAAGCTTTCCTTGTAGCCCTGGATGAGCGTTCTCTGTGACATGTGTCTACTGTGCCTTACCTGGAGCTGCTGCTTCCTCCATTGCAAAAGCTAACGTGTGGTTCAGCATCCGCTTGCATTCCCGTGAGCTAAAGCAGAACTCCGACATTGTGGCAGGGAAGTGAGCTGCGACGCAGCTTTCTTCTAAAGGGCCGTGCCCACATCTTTTGGTTTGGTTTTGTCTTTGGCCTTTGCCACTACTTCATTTTTAAAGTTTATTGACTCTGGAGTGTCTTACATTTATGGAGCAGAGCTCTCTGCTCAGTTTCTAACGGCTGCTCTCAGACTCCTCCTAGGTAGAAGTCTCCATTGTTCTTAAGCAAAGTAGTAGTTCTATAGTTCTAGAGATTGAAGGAGACCTCTTTGTCTCATTAAACGTCCGTTAATGGTTACAAGATATATCTTGTGTTATAAGATTGCAAAGTCCTTATAAGTGTTTAGTAACTTGGGATTAGGCATTTTCTGCAGGGCCCCTAATCTCCTTAATATTTATCCTTAATTTGGCTTTCAGTGTGCATAGTAATTGAAGCTAATTTTGTAAAATATTCTCTTCATATGTTCAATGATTTATCTCTCTGGAATCCAGAGGCCTGACAGAGTCAGGGAGTCTCAGGAGAACTGAGAGGCAGTGATGAGCTGATATGTCCTGTACTTCCGGAAAATCCAAGCCAGTAGGTCCACAGCGGCAGATACCCAGCTCTGCCCTGGACAGGCATGGTCACAGAAGGAAATCAGGAGGAAGTCCCAATAGAGTATCTCTAGTTGAGAAAATTGTTTGAATTTTATAAGGAAAATTGTAGTAGTGTAAAGTCTTTACTTGAAGTGTCAACATATCTGCAGGTCTAATGAGACAGTCTGATCCCCTCTTTTTTTTTTTTTTTTTTTTTGGTTTTTCGAGACAGGGTTTCTCTTTGTAGCTTTGTGCCTTTCCTGGAACTCACTTGGTAGCCCAGGCTGGCCTTGAACTCACAGAGATCCACCTGGCTCTGCCTCCCGAGTGCTGGGATTAAAGGCGTGCGCCACCACCGCCCGGCATCTGATCCCCTCTTGAGGTGGGTCACCTGCGCCAGGCTGCCTGTGCAGTTGGTGGCCTTTGCTCTCTGAGAGGCTTGCGTCCTCTCACTGTTCAACTGTGGCTGATTCTCTGTTATTAAGAATTGTTTACAGCCTATGGAATATGCAGTTCATTATGGCTGCTTGGGACCATTACAATGAAATTTTTTGTTTTGTTTTGTTTTTTTTCTCCCAGAGAGGGGGGAAATACAGAAACATAAACAAAACCACAAAGTGAGTCTTCAAAGGCAGGGGAATGGATTTTTGGCTTTGTGCTGCTGAAATGTGTCCACGAAGCATGAAATTCTATGCTAAGTGTGTGAGAATTGCTGGGCCACTTGACTCTAACCATATCTAATATATATATATTTTGTATTTTTTGTTCTTTCTGCTTCCACAAAAGATGGGCCAATCAAGCTTTTCTGTAGGTTGCTCCTCACCGAGTGTGTTGAGTATTTGCTGTGTGTTCTGTTGGTCACCCTGTGCCTTGACATCTCTCCACTCCATCCTACCTTGAGCCATTGCATTTGACATTGTGTCTCAGGGAAGTCTGTGACTTAGGAAGTCTTAGCTGACTGTGACTCCAGCTTTGCCCACATGTTTCAGCTGAATCTGCAGATCCTCCTTTAGGCAGGACCTGGATTCCCAGGCCGTGTTCCATTCCTTCCCTGTGAGAGAAGGAATGTTTCTTTCTTAGCATTCAGTTTTCATGGTCAATTCTGACCTCCCTACTCTAAGAGGATTAGACTCTAAAGAAATAAGGAGAATAAGGGAAAACGTTGGCTGTTCCTTTCCAGAGCCCTCCCCACTGCCTGTGGCTCACTGTTTGGAACAACCACCCATTTAAAGCCACTTTCTTTAGTTTGAGTCCTGGGGTCACAGCGTATGTCCTCGTCACCTGTAGGCCCCTGCTGTCTACTACACCCTATACCTAGGTGAAGTCAGGAAAAATTTCCTTCCTTGAGTTGAAGTGATACCTCTCTCAACATCTGTCTCCCTTTTTGCCACCCCGCCTCCCCATGGTGGATGAAGGGCCAGTTAGAGAAAGCCTTTGTCTGTAGAGGACATTGGTTCTCCTGAGTAGTGTAGACAAAAGGTCTGACCAGGAATCTAACACTGTTGATAATGGGGACGAGGATGCCACGTTTGGTGATAGAAAGCCTGTTTTGGCAAAAGCTGTGTCTCTGTGTTGCTGCATGCTTCTGTGTGGACTTCTCTGATGACATTCCTTCTCTTTCTATGGCCTTTGGAACTCTGGAGGAATGAGAGGCACTGTCTGTCTCCCTTTTCAGTAAATATCAATGCAGGCAGGTAGCCTGCCAAATAAAAGCTCAGGTCCTGGTCACCTTTGTTTTGTTCTATCCTGAAGCATTGACTTTCTCTCCCCTTTCCTGCTAATAATGGTAAATAGTGAGGCTCACACTGGCAGGTGGGGGGCCCAGAACAGCTTGATGTAGGGAGATATATATGTCTAAGTGGTTTGGAAAGCCTTGTTTATGATGTATAATTAATATATAGAATTTGTAAGTGGATATCTTTTTAGGTTTGCTTTCTCAAAAATGAGAGGTATTTGTGTCCTCTTTAGCCCATAAATATTAGATCCCATCTTCTCTGATTCAGCACATTTAACCATTTCACTGACAGTGTCTAGATAAAGGTAGCTGACTTCTTTAAAAAGGAGAGAAGGGGTGGGTGCTGGAGAGATGGTTCAGTGGTTAAGAGCACTCACTGACCTTCCAAAGGTCCTGAGTTCAGTTCCCAGAACCCACAAGTCAGCTCACAACTGTCTGATGCCCTCTTCTGGTGTGAAGATGTACATACAAAGTATCCATATACATGAAATACGTAAACAAATAAATCTTTCAAAAGGGGAGAAGGGGACTGTGGCATTCCTGAGGAGCCTATGGTTTCTGCATACCCCTTCTGTCTTCTTCACTGTTCTCCAACATAGGCCATTTACGGTCGCTAGTCTATGGGAAATGACCCAGCAACTAGTGTAATGTCATTATCACAGTCACCCACAGGAGTGTGCTTTCCTGGCTGAATATCATTATTATTGCTGTGATCTTCTTGGGGGATAGGCAGTCCTCTCTGCAGTCCCTGCCTGTCCTTTAAAGCTTATTTGTAAACACATGTCCTAGGAACAAGAGTTGAAGATGTCAAAATTTAAGACAGCATTTTCCCTCTGTTCTATAATCACACTATCTAATATTGTAACTAGAAAGCAATAGTCTCATAGCCCCAGCAAAACCAATAAACTCAATCCCTGACTCCTAGACAACTTTTCTAATAGTCCAGTGTCACACAACCCAATGGGGACCTTGAGTAGCTCTGGCCCAGATCAGGTGCTCTCTGCATTTAGCATCACCTGGGTGCCCTTGCCGTCTTCCTCCAGTGTTCAAGCGTCATCTGCAAGGACTGTCGTCTGATTGTACCTGCAGCTTGTGAGCTTCTAGACAGGACTAATTTCATTATTTCTGACATCTTCAGCTGTGAAAATTAAGAAGCCGATCAAGACGAAGTTCAGAATGCCAGTATTTAACTGGGTTGCTCTCAAGCCCAATCAGATCAATGGCACAGTCTTCAATGAAATCGATGATGAACGGATCCTAGAGGTATCTTTCTCCTTGATTATAAACTAGGGGTGCACACTCTGCTGCAGAGCAAAGGAGGCTGTCCTGTTTACCTGCAAGCATTACTGGCAGAGATCTAATGTTTCTGTACTCTAATGTGAAGAAGAAATAGATTTGTACTGTCAACAAATAAATTAGACATGATTTTATAAGAGGGTTCTAAACTATGTCTAAAATGTTAAGTTAAAATAATAGTTTTGACTTTCTTCAGTGTTTGCCACAAAATATATGTCTGACACAGCCCCATCCTTTGATTTATAAGAACATAGACAGCTTTTATTGAACTATATCGGTTAAGGACTCAGCGACTGTACTGACTATCAGGTTTCATGGATTTACCCTGTGGCAGATGTCAGGGTAAACCAACTGTTGAAAGCAACAGAATTGGATTGTTAGACTGAGTATTCTCTGGACATTCACTTCTGGCTAGGTGATAGGATGTGATAGGGTACCCAACAGAAACAGAAGTGTAGCAAGTCATGCAGGTAAGCACTCAACAGAATGGAAGACCTTTGCTTAAGAGAATGTCTAAATGATGAGGTTCTTGCTAACTGGGAATGACTTCATTTTAATGTATGATCCAATTTGCCAATGTCATCCTTCTCCACCCTAGGATTTAAATGTGGACGAATTTGAGGAAATCTTCAAAACAAAAGCCCAGGGTCCTGCCATTGATCTTTCTTCAAGCAAGCAGAAAATACCACAGAAGGGATCAAGTAAAGTGACATTATTAGAAGCAAATAGAGCCAAAAATCTTGCCATAACTTTAAGGAAAGCTGGGAAGACTGCCGATGAGATATGCAAAGCTATTCACGTGTAAGTTTCTACAAGGAAAGTGGACCCTAGAGAGGTCAGCCTAAGGACAGAAAACAAGGGTACAAATCAGCAGGTAATGGAGATAGCGGGGCAGGATCTAGGTGAAAGATGGAGGAGTTCTTGGTACCCACACTCCAGAGCTCCCTTGTTCCTCATGTGCTGTTGCTTCAGAATGAAGATGCTCATACCAAAGCCTTGCACCAGAAGGTACCCAGGGAAGTACCACATCCGCGTGCCATTTGGCAGTTTAGAATAGCAATTCTCAACCTGTGGGTCACAACCCTTAGGAGGTCAGACCACCCTGTCACAGAGGCCAGATATCAGATGTCCTGATATCAGTTATTTACACTACGATTCATAACAGTAGCAAAATTAGAGTTATGAAGAAGCAACGAAAATCATGCTGTGGCTGGCGGTCAGCATCACATGAGGATCTGTATTAAAGGGTCACAGCGTTAGGAGGGTTGAGGACCACTGGTTTAGAAGAACATCTAACTTGGGATAGCAAGTTATTTATTGTCTTGGCTCCGTTCCTATGTGTAGGTCTACAGTAGTGCTCACATAAAAGGGGAGGAGAGCTGAGTGGGTCAGATCCTGAGGAAAGCGAGAAATGGTGCTTTTCTCTGGAGGATCTGGATAGTATCCAGGTTTGCTGAATCCAAATTTGATGGCATCTGTGGAATGATACAGCTCAATGCCAGCTGCAGATATGATGCAGATGTTTTAATTCATGACAACAGCAGGAAAGGGAGTTCTTTTGCTCTTAGTACTTCCTGGTCATTTTAAACAAGGCTTTTTCTTTCTTTCTTTTTTTTTTAATTTATAAATTGCACAGATGGTAATGGTTTTGTTTATCTACTAGAAAAATCTTCCCACTCTTCTTGTAGCCAGGGATGTTACTGATGTTTTCAGAAATCATTTTTTATAATTTGATATTTTAGAATTTCTGACTGGTGATCTTACCTAGCCCTAAGAGATCATTTGCTCTGATTTTGTGTCTTTGGCCAGGGTCATAATCTACTACAGTTTTTCTGCAATCTTTTCTGATTTCCAATATTGAAACCTGGTGAAACCAGTATGCGATCTGGGTTTTAATCTCATATACCTTGTTTACCATAATAATGTATGGGTAATTCCATTGTTTTGCTGAACAAACATTGTCTGGAGAATAAAATAGGAATTAAGCAAATACTTGTTCAAACTGAGCAAACATCTACCAAGAACTGATATTCCTTCAAGGAATGTATGTACCTACATCAAAGTATCTGTATAGAATGGGAACTTGGCTGAGTTTCGTCTCCAGAGACAGCAAAGTAATGACAGGAACATCTTACAAAGCTCCCCAAATGTTCACAGACTCTAAAGCCCTGTCCCTGGACTGTATTACCAGCCTGTGCTCCAGCCTTAATACTTGATGCTGCTTTCTATTCTTGATTTCCATCTCGAGCCCTACGATAATAGCACTCAAACTGGAGGAGAGGCTGGGTCATCAGTTGGGGTAATTGGTGCTCAGTGGGGACCAGCCCCAGGATGGGGCTTCGGCAGTACAGCTGTCCAAATCCAAGGCCTGTTGACTTGGTGGTAGATGAGCTGGACTGGATGGGGGTAGAACACTGACTGACCTGTTGGCGCTGATTTCAGATTCGACTTGAAGACATTACCAGTTGACTTTGTTGAATGTTTGATGAGGTTCTTGCCAACCGAGAATGAGGTGAAAGTGCTCCGGCTCTATGAGAGAGAGAGAAAGCCCTTGGAGAACTTGTCAGACGAAGACCGCTTCATGATGCAGTTCAGTAAGATTGAGCGGCTCATGCAGAAGATGACCATCATGGCCTTCATTGGGAACTTTGCAGAAAGCATTCAGATGCTGACTCCTGTGAGTTGACCAGGGCAGGAGTACAAAAAGATAGTCATTTATTTTTATACATCTCTCTGAATTACACTAATCTAATATGGGTTCTAAAGAGTCCTTCCAGAACTTTATAGATTACATTTGTATGTAAGCTCTCATTTTCATAGTGTGAATCCAAATCTCTATATATGGCTGTTCTCCCAAAAGAATATTGTTTCCTGTGTTTATAAGTATCCTCTGCTTTTCAGATAACTTTAGTACAGAGGACATTAAAAACCAATTCCTTGTTGGTAAGACTAGAAATGTGACTCTCGTTTCCAAAAATAACTCTGTATCTTTAGTGAGCAGCAGGCTCAAGAGATTTCTGGGAGTGCTGGCTTTACCAGAGGATGCTTTATCTTTGGGGTTTTGCTGAAGTAGATTGTGGTGATGTACAAATAAATAATAGTCAGCTGTCTCTTTCCCTGTGTTAGTCTGACAGATACTTAGGAATGTCAGGAACATCAATTTGTCCTCGGGTGCTTCTGTTTCTCAAATAATCTTAGTTACTGCTTACAGTAGCAGATTTGTCCAAAGCCTGTTTTGAGAACTTCTAGAGAATGTTATATTGCTGCCCTTCCACCACCTCCTACCCTTTGCATTCTTGGACGTCTCTAGTGTTTTAAAAGTAAAAACTGTGTATGATTAGAGGTGATGCACTGGGAACTGAATTATTCCAGAAGAGGCTGTTAACTACTACCTTGAAATCTTACTGGTTATGGTTTGGCTACAGATAAACAATTTCCCACATTACTTGTTACTGTGAGCAGCTTTTGAGAAGAGCATATGTAATACTAGGGTTACCTAGGGCATAGTTAGTTCTTAGTTTCCAGGTAGTTTGCCATTTTTAATAGTCTTTCCCTGTCTTTCCTTCTGATTGGTATCCAGCAACTTCACGCAATTATAGCCGCATCTGTTTCTATCAAGTCATCTCAAAAGCTCAAGAAAATTCTGGAGGCAAGTGCAGTTTTCTTGTTCTGTTCATGGCAAGCCAACATGCCAGCTGCCTTCTAGCACCTGGGACGCTCTCCTGATGAAGCCTTCTTTTCTCTCTTGCTTTTCCAGATCATCTTGGCCCTTGGAAACTACATGAATAGCAGCAAACGAGGAGCAGTTTATGGATTTAAACTTCAGAGTTTAGATCTGGTGTGTGAACGACAAGGAATATGAGATCCTTGAAGGACATGCAGCTGCAGAGATTAAATTGTGGAGGGGGGCTCTATTCTGGGGGTGGGCGGGAGGTGTAGGAGGAGGCTCCTCTTAGTGCAGGAGGGTGAGTTGGTATAAATTTTCCAAAACACCATTTGACAGGAAGGACCAGATACTCACAGCCTTTCGCCCAGTATTCCCATTTCTATGACTTTCAAGAGTCCGAATTATGAATACTGCATTTTATAGCAATAATCTCAAGTTCCAGCAAGATGGGAAAATGACTAGGCTAACAGTTAATACAGTGAACTATTTAGTTTTTTAACTCCCTTGGAAGACTTTTCAGACAAATAGATAATTTTGTTTAGAAAATTAGAATATAGTTGCATATATATATATATATATATATATATATATATATATATATATATATAAAATTTCTTTTTCCTGCATGGACAAAGTGCAGTCCTTTGCAAAGTCATCTTCGATGGCATCCTGTTTAGGCTGTGCAGATCTTTTGTGGCTTCCAAGTCAAGGAAGACATGGCTAATTGATAGTGTCATGTCAGTCATGATCCAATATCCCGCCATCATAATCTGATCAATAGTATCTGTGTGGAATTCGTCCCAGGACCTTCAAGGATACCAAATGTCTCAGATACTCCAGTCCTTTCTATAAAATAGTGCAGTGTGTGGAGTTAACCTAAACATGTCCCCCTAGCTTTTAACTCACATCTAGTTTACTTACAATACCTAGTACTATGTCATGATTTGTAAGCAATGCTTCATAATATTATGTATCAAATAATCACAATAAAAAGGCAGTACAGTGGCAGTTTTTTTTCCTTCAGTTTCTGTCTGAGGTTGGTAAAGTTCGCAGATTCAGAATGCCCAGCCAGCAGGCCAGCTGTGTCTCTTTGGGGTCATCAGAGCTAGAGAAGAAGGGAGTACCTGCTGCCTTTGGAGCCACTGAGCACACCTGCTGGCCCCACCTTCCATTTCTGTTCTGGTTCTTCATGTTGAAGAGCAGTACCAGCTGGAATCTTTTCCCATTTGAGCTAAGGGAGGTAGATGGATAGCAGATGCAAGGATAGGGAGAATTCTTGTAAGCAAGATGAAGATCTGAAGTATCCCTAGCTCAGAGTCTACCCTAGCATATAGCACATACTCAGTCGGGACATCCTCAGGCTATTTAAGCACCAATGGGCTGCTTCTCTACAGAGTACATTGAATCTTGAGGCTCCTCTGGGGATGTTTTTGCCAGCCTTTTCTTATCTACTCTGGGCACTTGCACCCTGCTGTTGCATCTAACCCATGTCTCCTTTTGTTTTAAGCTCTTAGATACGAAGTCAACAGACCGAAAACAAACATTGTTGCACTATATATCAAATGTGGTAAAAGAAAAATATCAACAAGTTACTCTATTTTATAATGAGCTTCATTATGTGGAAAAAGCTGCTGCAGGTACTTAATTTCAGCTGTCAGTGTTACCTTGAGATGTTTGATATTGTAGTTATGAGGGAGTCATTCCCTGCTGAAACTCTCTTCAGAACCCACTGCAGAAGGCAGGATCAGTCAGCTCTCCTGGGCTGGAATGTGTTGTAATGGTACCACCCACTCCTGAGCAGTTGAATGTAGGCTTGTAGGTAGTTTCTGGCAGTGGCTTCTCTCTAAAGATCCAGGTCTTTGAAATGTGCCTCCTCCATTGCCTGCCCATCACTCTTCTTATTCTCTTGCTGTTGGATATGATGTGAGTTGTAGAGTCCAAACTGCAGGTAGAAATGGTTTTGTGGCTGCAAACAGGCTGGAATAGACACATCATGAGCTTGCTTATGCAGCTAGCAGAATGGATTGGTTTTCCTTTTCCTAAATTAAGGTTCTTAAGTCTACTTCCAATTAAGAAGACCAAATAGCAAGACTGTCTTCCTAAGTAGTAGCACAGATGACTTGGCCAGGAAATTTTGAAAAACGCCTGTGAGAAAAATTGCAGAGACTGATATGCTTCCTGGCTGAACTGGTATCCAGGCTGATTGACACATGCTCTTAATGTAGTAAGCTAGGACTGCTCCTTTGCTTATTAGCAGTTTTGAGTACTTTCTCTGTACTTGGTACTGTCAGAAGTATTATGGGATGAAAACTGGGTGGAATAAGACAGTATAAGTCTAGTAAGGGGAGAACATACCACGTTGATTTGTAAATCCAGCCATGGGCAGAGCTGAACAAAACAAAACTGGGACCCACTTCTCCGGGGAAAGTGGCTCATAAGGGTTCAGGAATGTGCCTGCTCTGGGTGGTGGCACTACTGCAAGGTTCACCCCAGATTCTTTGAAGCAAGGCTTCACAAAAAGCTAAGGCTGGCTTATGTCTTAATGGTCTAGACAACTGAAGTTCAGCAAGTAAAATTGTCTGCCCTCTGCTGGAAAGTTACAGGATTGCAAAAGCATGCAGAGTAAATAAGAGAACAGAAAAAAAGTCTTGGGCCTATTTAAACCTACAGCTAAACTGGATGTAGGCTGGATGTGGATGGAACCTTGGTCTCCAGTGCAAGAAGTGGATGCTGGGCATGTTTTCCCATCCCCTGTGCTATCTCTCAACCGTGTGACTCATGGCATACCACAGAACCTCTTTATGTTGCTTTTCCTCATTGGCAAAGTATGATACTAGAACAGTAGGATTATGCTTATGAAGAATTTATTTGATAGTGGCATTTCATGAATTTCATATTAAAAGCTATCTATGACTAAAGGTGGGAACTAGCTATAAGGGTCCTAAGTAAGCCTTACAAAGTGCTGAGAATGTGGCTTAGCAGCTGGACTTCCTCCCAATAGAAGTTTCCTGATGTGTTGCTTTCTCTCCATCCACCAGTCTCCCTTGAAAATGTTCTGCTGGATGTCAGGGAGCTGCAGAGGGGAATGGACTTAACCAAGAGGGAGTATACTATGCATGACCATAACACACTGCTGAAAGAGTTCATCCTCCACAACGAGGGCAAGCTGAAGAAGCTGCAGGATGATGCTAAGATTGCTCAGGTAATCCAAGAGAGTGAACTCCTTCAGGCCACTCGAGGCCTAGGCTCCAGGCTGGGAAAGTAATGTTGCATTTTTCTACCGTTACTAGGTCAGTTTCTTATGTAGCTAATGTTTATGTTCCCCCCTGTTGTCCTTGAAAGTGCCTCTTCCGAGTGGGGCCATTTGTGCTATTCTGTAGAAGCCCTCTCTGTCCCTTCTCTTCTGTTCCTAAATTCCTTCTAGCACAGGTCTGTTTGCAGTCAGTTCTGTGACACCTCAGACCTGGGCTCCCAAAGCAAAGTCCCTGGGTGTAAGGTTTCTCTAGGTCTTAGGCTTCATACTGCTCTGTCACCCCAGGGACCTCGGATATCCAAGCAAACCCAGAACAGAGTACAGTTCCTGTTATCATGGAGCAGGAGGTAGAGTGCCCGGGAACTGGAGGCAGATAGTGATAGCTTCTAGCCTGGATTGTGGTAGCTCACAGAAGAGATTCTTCTTTTTTTGTGGGGATGTTGCAAGGAGCATGAATCAAAGAGTTGAGATTTAGATCCAGAGTTGCTCGCAAGATCCTTCCTGAGCTTGTGGTTTAAGGCGTTGAGTCTTGACCATAGGAAAGTCATGGAAGAAATAGCTGTGTGTGTGTGTGTGTGTGTGTGTGTGTGTGTGTAAGTAGGGGGGTTTGATGGAATTAGGGAAGAAACAGCAGATCTTAAGAGATGACTTTCTATGTCCAACTATTGTACTTTTCTGATTGCCTTTAGTGTGAAGTATTAGGGGTAATATAGAGAATCCCATGGGGGCACAGAAACTACAAGGCAAATGTCTTTGTTTTAGTTATCTGCCCCAGAGCATCCAGTCCTGATAATGGAACTAATGTAATTCAAGAAAAATTTGCTTCTTTCCAGGATGCCTTTGATGATGTGGTGAAGTATTTTGGTGAAAACCCCAAGACAACACCACCCTCTGTGTTCTTCCCTGTCTTTGTTCGGTTTGTGAAAGCCTACAAGGTAAGTAGGAGAGCACCCATAGCCTTCTTGTCCACTTTCCCAACAGAAATGTTTCCCTCCTCCAGAAATTTCTGTGGCCTTGCTTCTCTGTAGAGGCCTCCTTGGCCTTGGGCAGCAGATTTGGATGATCACTCTCTAACCCTGTTGAGAGCTTTTAGGGCCCTCAGACCACGATGGCTCATTTTTTCATGGAGCCATGCCTGGGCCTCAGCAAGAAAGACAAGGCAATTGGCTACCTGCTTGGGGCAGGGGAGATGCTCCATTACCACTGTTGCCCATTATTGACTGTTGAATCTTACAAGCCAGGTGAAGGGCATAGAAAATCCACACCTACTTGGAGTTGTTTGATGGGCCACGTGAAAGAGGGCATGTGCTATTTATAGACCTGATTGAGCCTTGGTGGGATTTCGTAGACTAGCATTCAATATTATGGAATGTAGGATGGTGCTGGACAGGACTGCAGCTTTTGAATTTTAATCTGGACCCATTCTTGGACATGATCCATGATGCTGAAAAAGCATGTGACAAAAAGAAAAATGATCTCCCAAGATTTCTCCTTTGGGGAAAGAACCTCAAGGAAGACTTTAGAAACTTTTAGCATTAGGAAACATCGTGGTCTTTTAGTACCTATGGGGTTTGGTTTCAGCAGCTTGGTGATACCTGCTTCCGATGCTATTCAGTTCCCTCACATAAAGTGATGCAATACTTATTTGCATATAACTTGTGCATATCTTCCTATATATTTCAAGTCTCTAAATTAGTTGTAACATATATACCAATTGTATTAATTTCTTTTCTGTTGCTGTGATAAAACATCATGACCTTTTATAAAGCAACTGATAAAAGAGTTTAATTGGTCTTACTGTCCCAGAATTTATGATGGCAGAGAGAAGGCATGGTGGCAGGAAGCTGTAGCACCAGCTGAGAGCTCATATCTGGATTCACAAATCAAGAGGCAGAAAGCACACTGGGTATGGTCTTTAAAAACCTCAAAGTCCAGTGACACACCTCCTCCAACAAGGCCACATATCCTAATCCTTCCTGTGTTGGTTTGCTTGTGTATTTATATGCCTGGTCACTGTTGATTAAGTTGCCAGGAAAGAGTTAGGAGGTGGGCCCTTGATGAAAGAGGTGTGTTACTGGAGGGCAGCCAGCTTTGAGGATGGTGCTGGGCGTTTACCCACCAACCCCACAGTTCCCCAGAGTTTTCTTGAGTGTGAGCAGCAGGAAATATGAGATAGAATAAAATAAAGGATAACCTCGAGAGGGCCTGGAACCTATTCCAATGAGCCCTGACTGTCTCTGCCCTAGGGTATTTATAGAAATGCCAAGGGGTGGAGCAAAAGGCCTCCCCCAGCACAGTCAAGTGCAGACCATCTCAGACACCTGCACTCAGGCCGTGGTCCAATCATCCTCTCTATGCAGACCTGCTGGGTAAAGCCACAAGGAACCTGAAAACGGGCTCCCACAGGACCCAGTCTCTCTCTGCTTGTGCATCAGGATATAAAGGCCTCAGACACCGCTCTGACACTTGTCTGTGTGCCACCATGCTCCTCACCATAAGGAAATTGGACTAAGCATCTGAAACTGTAAATAAGTCCTCAATTAAATGCTTTCTTTTATGAGTCACCTTGGTCATAGTGTCTCTTCACAGCAACAAAACAGTGACTAAGATACTTCCCACACAGTTCCACCAACTAGGAACTAAGTATTGAGACATATGAGCCTATGGGGTACATTCTCATCCAATCAACTTTGTCAGTAGTATGCAAATAATGGTAATTTAATTTAGGAAAACGGTAATATAATTGAGAAAAATGTTGTCCTTGTTTAGTAAAGATAATATTTTTAATTTATATTTGGCTAAATTCATGGATGTGGAATCCACAGATACTGAGAACAATCCCTATTCCCTGGAGTTCTCTGTTTTTAACATTGGTCATATTGGTAGAGTTAAAGTATTTTAAGGATTTGAGAAGTTTATAGACACCTTTGTGAAAAAACCCTATGGGAGATATGAGAAGTATTTTTAAAAATGAGTAGAGGCTAATTAATGCCTTTAGAGATCCACCCCTGGGACTGTTACTCTAAGATTAAAGTATTTAGTTACCTCCTTTCATCATGGCCAATATGGTAGTCCTATCATGAGTTGAGAGCTTAAGGAAAATCTCCTTAGTATAAGGATGCACAAGCATGGGATGGGAGGAAGGCCACTGGCCTCCAGCTGCTGTTAACTGGTACTCTGTAGTCCCCTGGGGGCCTAGCCATGCTGATGAGCTGCAGAGATGTCCTGAGAGGCTCCTGTGAGGTGCTATCATCACATTTCTTCACATGAAAAGTTCTAAGCTTAAGGTCAGAAGAGAAATCATCTATCAAAATTATAAAAACAACCTGGGAAGTGCTGGGATCGCTCTCAAGGCTTCAGTTGGAACATGTATGGAACAGAGGCAAAAAGAAGCTGCTCTGTTCTCAGCGATCTTTAGATGTTGTGGTCAAGCTTGTTTACAAGTGTGCTCCTTTGCCTTGCCCTTTATATTTGCAATCATTGTAGCTACTGTAGTGAGGATGAATAATGATGTTACGGAATACTTTCTTTGTCCTACATACATTGAACAACATTCTTGTCTGGTGCTGACCATGGTA
>CABHPQ010136733.1:0-12123 GCA_902168405.1 Peromyscus aztecus
GGGAGCAGTAGACTTCTGTGTTCAGAGAGTGGCTGCCCATGTCCTGTATGCCAGCTGATGTTACGAGATCTCCTGCAGTGTATGTTGAGGGAAGCAGGAGATGTGGAAGAATGTGACGGCTAAATAAGATCAGTCCAATCAGCAAGGGCAGGTCCCATGTCCCTGAGGCTTGCTGAAGACTCTAGACCTCATCTTGTTCATGGAAGGGAGCCACCAGAGATTTTGTGGGAAATGAGTTTTCATCTCTAGATATCCAATTCCCTATTATGTACAGCATACTAAATTATTTGATTCAATAAGGCAGAGGCTACAACGTCTTCCTCCTCCAGATTTGGTTTGAGAAGATGACTGTAGTCCTGTCACAGTCTCCTTCTACAAAAGTGAAGCTCCCAAGTTGATGGGTTTTCATCATCAGCTTCCTGGAAAGGCATCACTGGGACTTAAGCCATGCTTTTGGAATTGGTATCTGAGCAGGACCTAGTTCTTTCCTTATCCTTTGTGAGAAAATGAAGAACACATTTGAGGAATTTTTGAGCATGCGTCCCTTCTGGAGAACAACCTTTTTTCCTTGAGTTAAACTCACAGGAGCAAGGTTTTCTCTCTCCCATAGCACACTGCTGCCAGGTTAAAGCATACCGTTCTCCTGCCAAGAGGGAGGCTGCTCCCCCTGCAGCAGCATCCATGGCTCTTGCAATCTGGACTAAAGGCATTTTCTGGGACCCTGCCATCAGGGGCTTTGTGCCTGGGCACTGAGGGCTATACTTTGACCTTGTTCATACCTGCCATGTCTTCCCCATCAGTGAGATCCTGTTCCTTTATGTCTCCTGTCAAATTCTTTTCTTTTTTATAGACACATTAGTTGCTTACTAATAACCAAAATGACTGATTTTGACAGCTGTTACAGCCATGTAAGTAGGCTCCCTTCCCAGGACTCAGAAGGAATGGAAGATACAAGATTCTTTTTTTCCCCCAATTTCTGGAAATAATAAATAAGCAAGTCTGGGAATGACAGACTGACAGCATGTATGTCCTTTACACAAGACCCAGAAGATATGGGAGACTGAATCCATGCTGTGTTTTCTGTCATTTTCCATTTCTGAATTTTACCTTTGCAGTAGAAAAAAGAAACATTCATTCCCCAGTCCTCTGAGCACTGAGACCTATGACTATCATGGTCCAAGGCAAAGAGAGAAAAGAGATGGCAGGTGACCACTTGATGCTCAAACACACCCTCTGCCCCTCCAGGATGACCCTTTCTGGGTCACCCTCTTTGACTGAACATGCAAGCATGGAAGTGCGGAGGGAATTGTGAGGTGCTCTGGGCAGGTTAAGTACCATGCCTTCTCTCCTTCCTGCATGACTTGCATAACACCACCACCGAAGGGCCAGCACAGCTTGAGCCTCAGATCACACCAGGCAGGAGGACAATCATGCCAGCCAGGAAAGAGAGTTATAAAGTGTAAGAGACATCAAAGAATGGTCACAGGCTCCAAGCTACTAAACTACACGGCCCCATAATGGTTTGAGAGTGCACTGTGGCTGCTATCCCCTTTTCAACCATCTTTAACCTTCAATGAAGAACTTGTGCGTATGGACATAAAATCCAGAAATGCTATAAGCAAACTGCTAAATACATAATTCTGCTTGCAGCACCTGGCATTAAGTAGTGTGTAAAATAGGAATTCTACTGTCTGCCCGTGTAAGATATTTTTCTATCAAACCTCAAGAAGCCAGCTGAATATTAGAATATGCTACACAAGAAATGCCTGGCTGGTTCCAAAAGGAGAGCAACCACTGTAAAGCAATTAATAAGTGCTATTTACGAGTGGTGATTAGCTCGTTTCTCATGGTATGTTATTGGTGAAGGGATGCGGGAAAGCGCATATAACCACCCTGATTTGGATTCTGAATTTGAAGAACAAGGACTCCAGATTCACCCACTTCTACTTATTCCATAAAGTTAAAATCTGATGGACTTGAGGATTTGATGCAAAAATCCTGCCTATTTCAGCCAGCTATCTCTGTGATACATGTGGGAGAGATGACTGGGTAGGTGGAAGCTAGGTTAAAACCAACGGCAACAACCACCTAATGATCCCTCTGCAGTAAGTGTGCCTGGAGGCTCTGCCATGATTCTCTCCTACAAATCACACAGAAATAACAAGAATAATGCAGTGTTTCTTTTCTTTGTCTTCTTATTCTTTGGTGAAACATGATGTCTCCCCGAGCCTTTAATCAGACACTTGGCATTTGCCTGTTCTGCAAATGCAATATTCCTTAATTGTGTTTCTTAATACAATTACAGCACTGTGCTTTGGCCTTGCTGGTTCACAAAACCATGCCAAGACTGAGCCCAGTCAGAACCACAAAAATTTCAATGCCATACATTATAGAAGTGCCTCCCAGTCCCTGCTACTATGGGATCAGAACCAATGTAACTACCTCTTCCAAAGGAGGGGTGTTTGGGGGCGGGGTAAAAGACATACACCTCACTGTTTCCTTACTGTGGTCCCCACCATATTTATTCCTCATTTAAATGCTCTTTTCCCTTTTCTTCTATAGCACTTCAGTCTGCAATTCCATTAAATATAATAACAGTGTAGTAATACAAAGAACATCATTTTCTAACACTAAAAACTTCCATTTTAAAGCTACTCGTGTGCTCCAACATTTAGAAAAACATCAATTTCTCATCGAGGCCAGGACACACATCATATTGGAAGCTTTAAAGTTCAGTGATTTTTTGTGCCTGTAGTCTGTATACGGGTTGAACTGAAGACAGTTTAAAATCAATCCATCCTGATGTTCATGCTGCCAACCACACTGGCAGAAACTCATCTCTCTGCATAAAATAGACCCAGAGTGTCAGCTAGAGGAATAAAAACCACGAGAGGATCAAGATCACCACTCATGTGATAAACATTCATAGCCTGTACCCTTTCCAGAATTTGAGGTCCCCAACACTAGCAACAGTTACAAATTTTAGATTGGCCTTCCAGAGAGAATCAAAGAAAAGGATTCTTTCATGAGCACTAGATTCCAAGTCCATGCAAAGGCCTTATCATTTTACTCCGTCCTGTTCATCTGGATCATGCAAATGACAGCAAGGTGGTCCTAAGCTCAGGGCTGTGGTGTAGAAATAACCTCCGAGCTCTAATGCACATCAGTCCCCAAGCCCTTACCCCTTTCCCGTCCTTCTGAGTTAGACTTTGGGCTAGATCAGGCCCTGGTTCTGTACAGGGTTTCATCCATCTTCCTAAGTTCTTTCACGCAGTTGGCAACAAGAAGCACCGATATGAGGATTCAAACACAGGGAACAGAAAACAGAAATGACAGCAGCCAAGGAAGTCAGCCTGTCAACACTTCCCCAGGGCTGTTGACTCATTACCAGGTGCTAACAGTTTAAAAGACTCCTCTATCTGAAAAAGAATGTTAGCTGCTCACGATCTCAGCTCAAGTCTCCCTTGCTTGGTGTACAGCACTGGCCACCACTCTCCACCACCAGCACCTACTGCTGCCCTACACTACTCTACAAATAGTTGTGGGCTGCAAATCTCCCACCAGCTACCCTGTTCCTGCTTTGTAGCACACAGTAGGCACTAGCTTGTTACTTAAGAAGGACAGATGTGCGAAAAGCTGAGCCCTTGGAGAAAGGCTCAGGACGTCCCTGGTCCCTGAAGTCTACTCGCCCCTGGTGGGTTCCTTTGGGGAACTGGGCTAACTGGGGAAGGAAGCGCGTCCCTAAGGATTGTGCCGCTAGAGGCCGCTCTGAGCCAGATTCTCGCTTAAATCTGCTCAGAGGGAAGAAGCGCTGAGTAGCACCGGGAGTCATGGCAACACCATGGCTCCTATTTTTAAACTTGTGGGTGAGTGAGCACACCAAGTGTGCGTGTATGTGCGTGGGGGGAGGGATTGGGATGCATCTTGGAGGAATATTCTCTCATGCACGAGTTTTCAGGGGCTAATAATCTGTGATCGGGAGGTCAACGAATTAAACTGGAACTTTGGATGAAAGAATGTCTGTTTTCTCCTTAACTTCACTACTTCGGTCTCAGTCACAAAAGATCTTTTAGGTCCTCTATCAGAAGCACCAGAAAATTCTGGATAGCTTCAGCCAGCCTCTTTTTGAATGCTGATCTTGGTTCCTTCCGCCTATTTTGCCAGCCTCTTAGGTGATTCACTTTGTGTTGCCCGAAGAGTAAGTCTAAGCCTACAAATTAAAGGAATCTTTTTGAGGATGCCCCATTCCTCCTGAGGCCAATCAAAGGTGATGCTGAATGGCATTTGTATCTTCCAGAACCCAGCTCAAATTTCAGTCTATAAAAGGGAGTTCAAACACCTACTGCATATGCTATCCAGTGAAACAAGTAAATGTCATTTTGTGAAATGTAGACAATTGGTCCCCACCTGTCAGCTCTCTTTCATCCCCATCAGCATTCTCCCACCTCTGTTTTCCTCCAGTATCTGGCTGTATCTACGCCTCAACAAGTCTAAACTTATCTGTCAAAAATGAACAGTGGCCCTGGAGGACATTTGTAAACCAAGACAGAGGTCAAGGTCTTGTTTTGTCTTATCACATTATCCATGACAGCATTTTCAATGTTCCTCTAACCTCTCCGAGCCCCAACAGATTCCATAATAGAGCCTTTGCATCCCCTTTCATTACAAGATTCTCAGGTGTGCGGTGATCATGTGTGGTTTTCCACATGTGGCATAAAGAAATCGGGAACATACAGGGACAGATTTAGAAAGATACATCATCCTTCCTTGTGTGAAAAGGAAGATGCTCACAGCATCATAGGAAAGCATTCTTGGTGACAATTAGCATCTGCAGGATCAGTGTGGACATCTTTAACTTCCACGTACTAGATGTCACTCCCAGGCTCACTCTGGGTCTATCATGGTCTAGCAGAGGTGTGTGTGTGTGTGTGTGTGTGTGTGTGTGTGTGTGTGTGTGTGTGTACATGCATACATGTAAGTGTGTGGGTGCTGTGGAATAATCCTCTTGTACACTGTAAATATTTGTCACTTGAGTTAAATAAAACACTGATTGGCCAGTAGCCAGGCAGGAAGTATAGGTAGGGTGAGCAAACTAAGAATGATGGGAAGAGGAAGGGCAGAGTCAGGAGTCAACAGCCAGATGCAGAGGAAACAAGATGAGAATTCCATGCTGAGAAAAGGTACCAAGCCACGTGGCTAAACATAGATAAGAATTATGGGTTAATTTAAGTGTAAGAGCTAGTTAGTAATAAGCCTGAGCTACTGGCTCAATATTAAGCCTCTGAGTCAATTATTTGGGAAGTGGCTGCTGGGTATTTGGGAATTCCTGGGGGGACAGAAACTTCCATTACACATGAGAGTGTGTGTAAGTGTGTGAGTGTGTTCATTTGTGTGAGTGTGGGCACATTCATGTGGAAATTAGAGTATGTCCTTGGTTGTCAGTCCTCACCATCTTGTTTGAGGCACAGTCTCTTGTCGCCTGCTGTGTATGAGCTGGCCAGGGAATTTCCTGAGATTCTCCTGTCCCCACCTTCCATCCTACCAAAGGAGTGCTGGGATTTCAGACACACACTACTGCCCCCAGCATTGTACAGGTCCTTGGGATTTGAACTCTGCACAGCAAGTACTCTACACATCAAACCATTTGCCCAGCACAAGGGAGAAAATTCTTGATTCTAAGCTATTCTGTCCTGTGGTTTAATGCTGTGTTCATCCACATCAAAGTCATTCACGTTTGAGTCAGCCTTGCAGGAAGGAAGTAGTCCAAAGTGGATGGACAACCCAGGGACTAGTTAGTGCCTCAGACATTTGTGCAATGTGGGTTTGAAACTCCATCTGCAAGTCAAGTGTGAACGTGACCGACTCCACTGGATCTCCAATTTTACCTGAGAAAATGGAGGCAGTAAGGCCTTGGGCAGTACTCTCCAGATTAAATGATTCTGTACAGAGCACTTGGCACATAGTAGTCATTCAATAGCCTTTTTTTTAAAAAAGTAATTTTTCTAAATTGCTGAAGCTCAGTATTTTTAAGTACCAAGCCTCTTTTATTTCGCTGATTATAGGAAGTCTTTTAATGGAAATTTTATAAAAGTAAGATAGAGCTCTTGGGCTCCTGAAACCAAAGATAATCAATATAATTTAAGTTCCCATTGATGACTTCACAATGACTCTACTGTTGTGCTACATGGAGATCATTTATAGTTCCCGGATGTATTTGAGCTTTCCTCCAAATGGTCTTCCCACTGTGCTTTTCAAGGTCTTTTGCTGGGTTTCCCTATTACCTTCCCCATTCCGATAGTCCTTTATTAATGTTGTCAGCTGCCCTACCTGATCCTCAGCACTGTTTCTGTTATTCCTAAACTGCTGTGTTCTGGGAAGTCACGTAAACTAGCATGTCAGAGACTACTCATTGCCTAGCAAAAAAATGTTCTTGATGCTCTCAGGTTCACAGAACTTTGATTGCTGTCTTTAACCTGAGCATATTGCTATCCTGGTTAGCAATTGAACTACTCAGTTGTCCTTGGAGCTGGTTGAGACTACAGACTGATTTCTGGATGATGAGTTGCAAGTGAAGTGTGGTAATTCTAGGAATCCCCTAAAAAGAGAAGAACTTGTCTTTCTGCTTTCTCACGTTAACCTACTGTCTGAGTATGGAGCTCCGGCAGCCATCTTGGGCAGAAGGATGAAGGCCACACCCGGAAGGGAACTAGCAGGAACTGGGTCTGGGAAGTCACAAAGCTACCACGCAGTCTGGACAGATACCTGAATATGATAATTGCTTTGCTTAAATTGGGTTATGGACACTGTACACAGGCTTCAACTTGCTGTCAGTGATGTTAGTTCAAAGTGGTTTCTGCTTTCCTCATTGGTTATCTCTAGACAGAAGAGGTTGTTGAATATGTGACCCCCCCCACATTGTCATCAAATAAAGGACCAGGTCAGTGTGTGAAGACATAGGAGATGTGGCACCAGAGGGATGCAGATGATGGTCCTGTATATCCTGTGGAGTCAGTATTTTCACTAATAATCTATATCACACTCATCTCTCACACACATACACACACACACACACACACACACACACACACACACATTCTTTCTAATTTTCCTATCTACATAGACAATAATAGGCAAGAATGTATCCCATTACTCAAGCCCATGTAATAATTAATTACATTCTGGTAGCCTTCTATTGTGCTATGTACCTGGCTTAAGCAAAGCACCTGGCATACTTTTGTTCAAAGAGAAAAAGAAGAGAAAGAATAAGTGGGTGGAAGAAAAATATAAAGTAAAACAAGACATCTATGGCTTATTGGAAATGTATAAAGCAACTTGATCACTGAGTTTTCTCCCCACCCCTTTTTTCTTCCAATGCTGGTACTGAACCCAGAGCCTTGTGCATGCTAAGCAAATGTTCTACCACTTAGCTGTATATCCCCAGCCCAAACATCTTCTTTTTTGACCAAACACCAAAAGGCTTTGGCCATCTAACTACCATCTTATAGTCATCAAGACTTAAAAACTAGAATCAAATAAGAAAGGAGCTACTCTGTTGAGATTTATTGGAGTGGGAGTGAATTCTATCTTAAAGGGTTCCTTCAAATTCTATTCCATAGTCAACACAGTCTTAGCAATAGGAAGAACTAGGTAAATAATACTATTTTACCTACTTCTCTTGATGATGCTCAACTTCATTTGACACATGTACACACATGTGCTCACTGTACATGCAATAGTCACATAACTCTGGGTGTGTGCATGCAGGAATTGCACGCATGGTCGGTTATAAGTACAGAAAGCCTTCAAAGCCCTTCAATGAAAAGCAGCTAAAAGGAGTAGAAGGGCAGTAAAAGATCAATGAACAGCACACCCTCTAGAAAAAAAAAAGATGAGAGAGGATAAAGGAAGAAAGGGGGTGGGTGTGAAGCGATACTGAATGAGGAGAGGCAGCCGGAGCAGTGAGGGAGCTGTGGGCAGCCCCCGGCCGGCTGCTGCTGCTGCTGGAAGCTGGA
The DNA here is from genome assembly GCA_902168405.1 of Peromyscus aztecus. Taxonomy (NCBI): domain Eukaryota; kingdom Metazoa; phylum Chordata; class Mammalia; order Rodentia; family Cricetidae; genus Peromyscus; species Peromyscus aztecus. The sequence goes on from CABHPQ010136733.1 coordinate 8,013, forward strand.
CAAGAGGGAACAGACTTGGGCAGCAGGGAGCTCTAATCTGTCACCAGCAGTTCCTCCATGTGTGACCAGCCTACCCAGCTTGGGGACTGGTGCCAGGCCGGGTGTGTTCACCCTCCAGACACTGCCAGAAGATGGTGTGCCACTAGGAAAAAAAAAAAAACAAAAAACCTTGAAAGCCCAGGAAAAGTTCCTTGCATGCAGCTTGTACCAACCTACCGCTTCCTTGGTTTCTACAAAAGCAGTATCTACAGCACTTAGCAGCCATCCTGACAGTTCATTCTTTCCAAATCCATGTCAGGCACATCAGGTACTAGCAAACCATCTCCAGGACATGACCATCTATGCCCCACCGTCTGTACCATCAGAGAGGAAGCAAAGGGGAAGTCTGAAATCTCTATTTGCCTAAAACACACAAGATCTCATATGGCTGCAAAGGCTACAAGGCTACCACTACTCTCAAACGTTTGCCCTGCTAACCTTGACCCCCTGGGGTCCAGCCCTCACTCAGGTTTCCAGCCTATGTCTATAGCTATAAATGACAGTCTCTTAGTTTCCTAGAAACCCCCACCCAGCCATCTTTATCCTCTGGTGGGAAGAGAGAGCAGACAGAAAAACAACTCCCACACAATCTCTGAATAATGCCAGCTTCAGTTCTCATTAAATGTGAATGTGTGCCTAGTCTGGGTTAAGAAGCAGAGGAACAGCAGGTGTCATTGGGGTGCAGTCAGGTCAGGGCAAAAGTTAACGGTCAACGAGGGATCCTGGGTCAAGCAAGTAACAGGCTAACACTGCCACTGCCCCGGCCATCAAGACCCCTAGGTTCTGGGCCTGCCAGCCTCTAATGGTTAATGACCTCTTAGAATCTATTCTCCAGTTCATAAGATGCATCTTTGCACCATTCACAAGAAGGCTCAGATGGAGACAGGCTGGATTAGATTAGCACCAGTCGTGCAAAGGGAGGCAGGCTTTCCACAAAGCTTCATTCTGTGTCACACAGCAAGGGCTGTGCTGCAGGTCAACAGACAGATGAAGCCCAGACCTACCATGGCTGGAGGTCCCTGGGTTTCAGGTTTCTTAAAAATATATAATGGTTAAAAATCCCAGCACTCAGCAGGCAGACGCAGGTGGATCACTATGAGTTTGAGGCCAGCCTGTTCTACATAGTAAGTTCTAGGCCAGTTATTTTTGCTATTTGTGCAACCTTCTCTCTCTCTCTCTCTCTCTCTCTCTCTCTCTCTCTCTCTCTCTCTAATGGTTCCTATCTTCACTCATGCTCTTACCTAATATGCATTCCTCTTGCTTATCATCTACTATTCTAGGAATACAAGCATTAATTGAAGACAAAGCATGAGGAATTTGAAATTGACTAGAAAACGAAAGTTAGGAAAATTGCTAAAGACAAGCTGTAGGCAGGTTGTCTGTTAAGTGTCATGGGGGAAAACAGAGCAGTAGAAAGGGACAGGGGATGCTAGGGAGGGTGGGAAGGACGGGATACACTTTTAAACTTAGTGATCAGTGGGTATTTCATGAGGACATTGGCTTCAGGGCTGTTCTATGAGTCAAATAGCATGATTCCAAGTCCACAATGAGAACACTCATGTTGCCTGGCTGGTGCACACTGCATTTCAGTGTGTACAGGATACCTCCCCTCTTAGCCCATCCCATGGGTTCCAACTCTGCACTTTCAGAGACAGAATCTCTCTGCTAAGTGAGATCTGCTTATTCCACCAAGAGACACCGCCTTTCTCTGCTTCTGTTTCCTCTCCCAGAGTGCTCTATTCCTTCCCAAAGATGGGGTAGCATTGTTTCTTCCTATAGAACACAATGTCCTTGCTCCATTGTTCTCAGTGAAGTAGAACCTTTGCCCTACTTACCTTCTTCTTCACTTTGACCCTCTTATAAGTCACTTTTTAAAGAAAGAGAAAGGACAGCATGAAGGCAAGAAATGGAAGAGGAAGAGAGAAATAAATAAATTCCACCTAGGCCATGGGTAAATTTTAAATTTTACAAATATACCATAGAGTGAAATAATGAGCAAGGAAATAAGTATGTAAGGGTCTGGATATTAAGCATTAGTGGACAATCACTTTGGACTGGAGAGATGGATCAGCAGTTAAGAGCAGTTCCTTTTCTTGCAAAGAACTGGAGTTTGGTTCCTAATATCGATGTCATGTGGCTAACAATGTCCTGTAACTTCAGCTCCAAGGGATCTGTTGCCCTCTTCTGGCTTCCTCAGGTACCTGCACTCATGCGCAAACCCCACATATAGACAGACACACATGCAATCATATAATTAAATTTTAAAAATTACTTGACTGGAATAACCATTTTTGAATGTAAGATTAGGGGAATAATAGACTAGAGAAAATAATAATTTAAACAATCATTACATCCAATTATTCTTCACATCTGCTTTGTCGTGCCTGCAATATAAGCATTGAATATATCCTTTAGGATAGTTAATAGATCCTTCAGTCCTGTTCTCCAGTTTATATGCCCTCTTAAACCATTGAGTAGATAGTCTCCCTTCTGGTATACACAGGTAGCTCTTGCTTTTCAAAACATTTCATATGAAAATGCTTCCTTTAGATTCCTTTGTGCCTTTGTTTGACAAGGTTAAGGACCACTACAGCAGTTCCTCCACTTATAACTACACATTCATATAAACTTTCACCTGGTTAACATGTGGACTGGATTAAGTTGTATAAACTGAATACATATATTTGCCTTACTGTGAATCTGCCTATGCTTCGTGCTCAGTGAACACTTAATAGCAACTAAAATGGAAATGACCAATCAGCTTTTGTTCATACTGTGTAAATCTAATGGTTTCAATTCTTTGTTTATTTCTTAACTTCCCAGCACTTTCCAGGCCAAGAGAGTCAAGTGGGCATCCCCTGAGAACAACCAACTAACACAGTGATTCCAAAAAACTGGGCATCTACCTCAAGGTTGCAGGAAGATTCTATTCATCACAGCTCGGTTAATAAGGACCTAACAGTACAACTTTCTTCATATCTCTAACTCAAGTCACTCTCCTCCATTCCCCAATGGCCAGGCCAGGAAGAGTCCAATCCTTTTGCTATGGCATCATTCACTGAGAAGGAACAAGATTGGGAGAGTGTAGAACCAGTGCTGAATAGGAACTCTGAAGACGCTGGGGAAAAATCATTAGGCAAGATTCATAAGAGGGTGGCTATATTAAGATCCATCTATCTCAAATAGCATCTGCTCTTTCTTCACGTTCCACACGCTGCTGAGCAGAGAGAGCAGAAGCACTGGGTTCTTGGGATTTAAAAAGAACACAGAAGTACATGGCAGGTGCACCATCACTTGGGTGATAGAAACGGACCATCAGTGTATTAGCCATGAACTCTCCCTGGGGAAGGGTAAAGGAAGAAATATAGACCCATGCCTACTAGTAGCTGGCAATTCTTCTCTAGCTTAGGAACATCAAGATAGGATTGAAACAATGAAGCTAGTCACTTTCTTCCAAATGTTTCAGATGACCTGGTATCAAAACATTTGCAGACTTTTCTCAGTAGAGGATCCATCACTAGCCACAAGAAATTCTCCAGCTCTTTCAATCAAATGAATTTCCCAGTTGGAATAAATCCCTCTCAGCATGCCTTGCATTATGACAGGGTATTGTACTGTATTTACTAATAAGACATAAATGGATGTGACATGGTTCCAAAGAAAATTAGTTCTTATTAATGTACAAATTAGAGTTGTTAGATTAGCAAGTAAAAAGCCAGGAGGCCTGTAAACTTGAATTTCATATAAATAACAACTATTCTTCCAGCAGAAGTACATCCTGTGTGGTATTTGAGATGGACGTACACCAAGATCATATGGTCCTTGTTTGTTCAGATTTCACTGAGCTCTTTTGCTTTTTTGTTTCATTTGTGATTTTTGAGACAGGGTCTCACTAGATAACCTAGGTTGACCTCAAACAGTCCTGTTTCACCCTCCCAAGTTCTGGGATTAAAGACATGACCTACCATGCTTGGTTTGTGTGTATAGATAGGTAGGGAGATGGGAGATGGAGGAAGGGAGGGAAGGAGAGAGAGAGAGAGAGAGAGAGAGAGAGAGAGAGAGAGAGAGAGAG
>CABHPQ010136734.1:12095-24970 GCA_902168405.1 Peromyscus aztecus
ATATATATATATATATATATATATAGAGAGAGAGAGAGAGAGAGAGAAATTTAAAAATTAAGAACAACGCTCTTAAGGGGATAGGTGCTGAAATCTGCTATCTAGCTTTATTCTTCCAAGAAAATCAATTTGGACATATTTCCCCAACTCTCCATGTCTCAGTTTCCTTTTTGATCAAACACGAATAACACATGTGCCTTCTTTGTTGAGTTACTAGAGGATTAAGTGTAATCACAGAGTTAGACATGGAGAAAACTGCCTGCTGTGTAAGCCTGAAATCAGAAACCATATATATAATATTAGTTAAAAATGGAAGGTTTGCTGTGTACAGACATTGACACAGCAAAGAAGAAGTTCAGTCTACATTCTCAAAGGACTTCCACTTAAAATCCGATTTCATATTTCTTGTGAATTGACCTATAGTTGCGTTTGACTCTTGAACACCATAAATCATGTCACGCCATGGGCGCATAATTAGATGTCGAGGGAAAAGCCACGAGCTGCTTCTGGGAAATGGAATCTTCCCCAATCTACTCCACCCCAATTTAGGTTATTCAGTCACATCTTTTGGAGTTGCGATTGAGTTTTCTAGAGAACGGCTCTCTGTCTCCGTGTGTTACGTGCTCATGAGAAGCCTTCCATCTGCATCCTCAACAAGGTCATTGATCAAACACATAGTGGAGCAGAGTCAGAGACAGAGCCTGCAGCAATCAGTTAACGCACTCTATTCTGGGAGTCATTTGCTCAGTCAGAAATCCACCTAGCCATACTCACTCGCAATATTTCTTAATTTTGTTAATAAGACACTATGGGAGATATCTGAGGGAGGCTAATCTAGATCAGAGTGTCTATTATCAATTTATGGCATTACCTGCCTGGTAATCCCAAGTCAATTTTTGAAATAAAGAAGAAGTAAGCTTATTTGAGAGCAGTTATTCTCAGATAACCCACACACCTCTGGTAATTACTGCCTTCTCCCAGGGCTCTCAGAAACCTCCCGGAGATTCACTTACATAATAGAAAGAGGTGTTGATGGTAACTTGCCTTCTGCACTTAGGGATCTGTCTCTGCTTCCTTTTGAAAGTGGAGGCTTCCTTTTATTTTTATTTCTGTCACCAACCCCTTCGCCACATCAACTGCTAAGGCAGGTAAAGACAGCTTAGACGTCTCCTTCCCAAATTCAGAGTTTTGGAGTTTAATTTCTCAAGGTCTCCACTCTCGGTGCATTTACTGACACCCCCCCTCTCCGAAACCCCCAGTCTGCTTTGGATCACACTTCCTGATGCCTCTCTAGCCCTTGCCCGTCAAAACTCTCACTTGGGAAAAGTTGGAAACAAAATCTGTTGTTATCCCACGTGGTCTTTGCTTTGTCTGTCTGCTGATTTCTTCTTTAATATTCTTTGAATTTGTACCATTTCTATTGTTTCTGACTCTAGTTTTCCGGATTGTTCTCCTAGGTCTGTGACATTTGTGGGTTTCTTTAAACATGGACCCTTCTTTTGTATGTCCAATCAAAATTTTCTATAAATATGTACTGAATATCTGTCATTGTCAGGTACTGATCTAGGCATTGAGAGTACAATAGTGAAGGACACCACACACACACACACGCACACACACACACACACACACACACACACACACACACACACACACACTGCCCTTTGCCTCATAGTCTATTCTCTGCTGCAAGTCCTTGTTTAATGAAATTATCACTGCATTTTTCCCACCTAAGGGAACTTTTCTTTTATTATGTTGAGCTTTAGGGTAGATGAGCATCATTCCACCCTTTGGAATTGTCTCTTTGTAAGGACTTTTTTTTTTTTTAATTTCATGTATGTAAGTGTTCCCCTGTATTAAAGTGTGTGTTTGGTGCTAGAGGTCAAAGGAGCCTGTCAGTTCCCTGTGGATGATGGTTACAGAGAGTTGTGAGCTACCCTATGGGACCTAGGAACCAACACTAGGTCCTCTACAACAGCAGCAAGCGCTCTTAACCAAGAAGTCACCCCTCCAGCCTTTTGAATTATCTTTTTAATAGAGTCCTGGAGTCTTGGTGCTATGGTCTGCTTTTCTGGGATATCATTATTGAAGTTGGAAGTCTGAATATTTATGTCTGTATCTACTTCTTACAGCATTTCCCTCCTGTAATGTTTCTACAATGTGAGCAGATTAGAAAAAAATATGGGATCAGTAGTCTCTGTCCTCATTTATGCTTATTAGGATTTTTTTTTGTTTTTCTTTTTAAAGACAAGATCACATGTAGACCAGGGTGGCCTCCAATTTGCTATGCAGCCAAGGATCATATCTTTTATATGGTTCTGTTATCATGCTTGGTTATTTTTTGGTGGACTTATTATAACACAAGGTATTTTGCCAACTCACAAAAAGTTTCACAGCATAATAAGCTGTGATTTAGCTGATCTCTCTCTTCTGCATGTGGTCATACGTTTTCCTGCTAATTTAAAATGCTATTGTCTTCTAGGAACAACACTATACTGGTCTCTGGCATCCTTGTGGTATGGACCTGGAGTATGCTGCAGTTTCCCCTGGACCTGGCAGGTAAATGTATTCATATTTGTGTAAAAAAAAAAAAAAACCAGAAAATTGTGACTCTTAAATATAAACCATCCTAGGACGAAGGAGGCAGTTGAGAGAACTCATGCTTTGATAACCTAGTGTTAGCTCTACTCCAACTTAGAAGGAAGGTAGGCTAAGACTCAGGAAAGCCAATTGTGGACCCACTTTGTTGTGCGGTTGAGCCTAAGAAAAATGAGTGTAGCCAGGCCTGGTGGTGTGTACCCTTGATCCCAGCACTGGTGGTGGAGACAGGAGGAGCAGGAGTTCAAAGTCAGCCTTGGCTATATAGCAAGTTTGAAGTCAACCTGGTATATATAAGATTCTGTTTCCAAAAAAAACCCCCAAATTAATAATAATAATAATAATAATAATAATAATAATAATAAAAAATATTGGAGCAGTTAACAATACTGTTTTACATTCAACTCAACTAATACTTCTATTACTTATTATCTGTCATCCTGCCAAAATTAATTAAGATGTATGTGCCTCAGTTTTTCATCTGTGAAATGGGATGACACTCACAGCAGTTCAAGGGATGACTCAAAAATATAGTGAGTGCTTAATGACCTGTTGATGTGCAGTCTCCATATTTTCAGCCAGTCACATTGTGAGACCCCAAGGTAAGAGGTGCAATGTCAAGCCCCAGGTGCAAAGTTATGATTCCCTTAATGGCGGCCTTTCTTCTAACTTTAAGGAACACGTGAATCGTTAAGGGTCGGCAAAAAGTGAACTGTTCGGCTGGCATTCCATAATATTGCTTTCCTATGGCTGTGCTTTCCCACAGTATGGTACCCACCAGCCACATACAGCTGGGTGGATTTGTATTAAATAAAACGTAAGGAACAGCTCTTCAGTGACGCTGGCCATATTTCAGCTTCTCCATTACCACGTGTGGCCCTCATGTTGGACAGCAAAGATAGGAAACCGTTTTAGCATCATAGAGTTCTATTGAATGGTTCCAGCTTGGAATCACACCCTGACTTTTTGGTCTGCTAGAAATGTGACTTGGCAATTCTCGTCCTTGGTTCTTTACTCGGGAGGAGCCCCCAGACAGTAATAATTCTTTTTCTTAATCGATTTTATTCATTGCGACACTCTTCCTGCTGGCTTCAGGGTGAGAATAAGACAGAGTATGTGAATTTAGGGGTCCACACTAATAGATTCAGAGGTCTTGTGAAAAGTTTGGGTCTTAAGCACATACTTTCTTGCATAAAATTGTTTCCTGAATGGATGGGAAGAGTTGCCTGACTTTTTTCAAATTAGGGGGAAAGAAAAAAGGTTGGGCATGGCCGTGCACTCCTTTAATCCCAGAACTCTAAACACAGGGGTGTGCAGACCTCTGAGTTTGATGCCAGGCTGGTCTACTTTGTGAGTTCCAGGCCAGCCACAGCTACATATTGAGATCCTTTCTCAAAAAGAAAAAAAAAAAAAAAGGAAAATACCAATCCTATTATAGATTAATAATCACAAACAAATATATGCAAACAACATGCAGATGTTTTGCTGGAGTGCCTTAGGTACATGGTACTGGTTACCCAGCTAGAAGCCAGCCAGCTGCTGTTCTGATAGACTCCCAGGGCTCCATGCTTTGTATAGCTAGTATTACCCTTGGGGGAGGGGGCCCTGCCAGGAGGGATTCCCTGAGCATGGCTTCTCAAGAAAGGCACTCCCTGACCTCGTGTGTGTCTCTTTTGTCGATCACTCGCCCTCTCCTATCGTGTGGTTCGCAGACTTGCTAAGAAAATTTTTATTTAAGAAAGAAATTGTGTAAATGTTCGGAGGTGATAATGCTATGCAGCTGTTTGGAAAACAAAGACCAAATGTCACTTCTGACTAAACCGCTATTGTACTCTCCAACAAGCAGTACATTATGTTCACCCCTATCAAAAGCGCTTCATGATAGCTGCAGCACGCCCTTGCTGGATGGAGACATTCTTTGTTGGAAAACTCCAAATGGAAGGCTTTATTATTACCAAAAGGATTATTTTCTACCCTTGACCCTGAGTTTAATTTACATCTTTGAAATTAAAACAAAAGTTTCATCTGTTGATGGAGTCTCCTTTTGTTCAACTGGCCAAAAAAAAAAAATCTGCAATTATTTCCAGTCTTTCTTTTAAACTGGGAAACAAAAGCAGAAAAAAAAATGAGGACAAAATGAAATAATGGCTTTATTTGGGCTCCCACACAGATACACACCATCACCCCCATTAGAAAAATATGTTTAATGTGAGTGAAAATTGAATTTGGATTCTGAGCACTTGAGGGAAGTAGGAAGTAGGGAGGTTCTAGAGAAAGCTCCTGCGATGGTCCGGCTGGGAACTCTGTCATCCACACACTGACTGTACTTACCAGTCAAGAAAGTCAGTCACCCATGTCTCCAAGAGGGAGACAGAAGGAAGAAGCAGAGACAGAAAGGGAGACAGGGTGCTAGTCGAACAGAAAACAAGCCAATGACTAGAGACCCCGGTCTCAGGATTCATGATATCCTAGGTTTCAATGGGGAAACTGAGGCACCTGGAGGTTCTACAGCATAACCAGTAGAGTGAGGCAGCGGAGAGAAGTACCAGGCTCCTTGACTTGAGGCCCCCGGAGTACAGACAGGTCTCTGTTGCCTTCCCACTCTGCAGACCCTCAAACACACACACACACACACACACACACACACACACACACACACACACACCAGTTTCCTTTACATATTATGCTCTTCAGTCTATTTAATTGGTCCTTCCCTCCCTACAGGGAGGCTGAAAGACGATGCAAAACCTTTAAAGCCGATGGAACCACCACGTGGCCAGGATAGAGAGGGCTGAGGTGGAGGGAAATCTCCTCTGTTCCTCCCAGGATTAAACTCCTCCATCCTTCACAATCAGACCATCATTAGTGACTTTTCAGCCGTCTCTTTCCATCTTGCATTTCAGAATGGTAATCGTTGTTGCCTTTCTTTTTCAGTCCAGTTGAAACTGGTCTGCCCCTCGTCTGTGAAAGCCAGGGGCTTCCTCAGGCTCTTCCTGTGCCAGTACAGTGCGGATCTATGGGCCATTGGCCTCAGCTTCTTCATCCAAGACGGCCCCTTCCTGGTCGTGCGCCTTGTCCTGATGATCTATTTCAAAGTGATCAACCACATGCTGGTGTTCTTTGCTGTGAAGAATTCCCTGGTGATGGCACTGCACTTCTACCGGCTGGTGGCGTTGATCATGGCCACCCGTGCTTCCATGCAAGGTCGTCCAGAAAGCCTCCAGACAGGGCACAGTGGCCCAGACCAACCCTCTGAGAGTGGGCCCAGTGATTGGGAAGACACCTCCAGGGAGGGCCTGCCTCTACAAGCCTCACCTGTCACCTCCGAGGAGTCCTATCCCATACCTTAGTTATTTGTTCCCAGCATGCAACGCAGCCGGGAAGCTTAACTACTCTTCTTCTTATAGACTAATTCTTTTTACCCCCATGCCCCTGCCCTCACCCATTTTTTTGCATATAACAGTTTTTAAGGAAACAACATGAAAAGACGATCCTGTATCAAAGCCAACGTACTCTTTATTTTTTCATCTGAATGGAAGAAACTTGGAAGGGTGGCTGTCGTTACAAGCTCCTGTGAGGATAGCGGACATTACCCCTACGCTAAGAACCATCGTAAGTGATTGGTTCTACGGGACTGTTTGGAAAGTTGTAGACAGGGGTGTCATAGCACACCCTCCAAAGATTTAGGGCTGACCATTACCATCCCCACCACCAACCCTCTAGGGTGACCTGGTTATACAGAAGCCTTTAACTGTGGCTGGACTGTCAGATTCTCTCATCTAATGTTCTCTGCATTGAAAAAAAAAATCTATTTTCAATGAACACAGAACAAATGAGGAAGAAACGTGTTTAAAATCAACTTGCCATGGGATGGAAGCTGCGAACAGGTGCTGTCCAGCTTCTTCAGTGCAGAAAATAGCCGTGGTCACTGCACAGGTCCTCCCAGGAATTTCCTTCTTCTGGACCAAGGTGGTATTCGGCCATGGTACCTTTGTTCTTAGAGAAGAGTGACTGCTTTGGGCTTGGGTAACACAAGATTGACAGCAGGCCATTTTGGTTTGAATACCAAGTGAGTTAACTTTTTCTGCATTGTCAAGGTGCTCCACATAATCAGGTTCCAGGGAGCCCTGGCATGCAGTGATGAAGGTATCTATGGCCCTTAGTGTTGCCATAGTTTCTGGTAGCTGCCTGTAGCCACTTCAGGAGTAGCAACAGTAGCAGCGTAACTCACAGCTCCTGGGAAATGCCATCCCTGGCTCCAGTGTTGTTTCAGGAACAAGGTGATGAGAGGTGGTGCCAGCCTCATGCCCAGGGCCTCCATCAAGGTTGAATCACCACAGTCCACCCTATCACCTCCTGGGAATTGTGGTGGCTTTGTTTCCCATGACTGAAATAGTCTTCCCCTTCCTTCACACATCTCTGTGCATTCTGGGTGGAAATGATTCCAAACCTTTGGAAGCAGCTCTTACTTTTAAATACGTGGTGAAAACTGGACTTGGAAATCTAGTAAACAACTCTAAAACTGTACTGTTAGAGTTCAAGGCATCAATCAGCCCACACTAGCATTCCCAGGAACTCAGAGACATTTATTCAGGGAACTTCCTAAATTAGATGTGACTGTTAGATGATCAGTTGGGACAGTTTTTTTAATCTATGAATTTATAATATAGCATGGTATTTATCCACCATGTTTAATAACATGTTTTATAAGCAAATTCTATTTTACACAAAACCGCAACTGTTTTCTAATAATTTCTACTTCTTTTATTCCTTGTGCTTTCCATTTTAACAATGTCATGGTTGTAAAATGTGCAGGAAACAAATGGAATGCATTTATAATTTTTTCATAATAATTGTATGCAGGCTAAGGTCAAGATTGTATTTATATAAAGTGAAGAATGTGACAATTTTGAAGAAGTGTTATTTAAAATTCTTAGCAATGGGACTTGGGGAGATGTCCCATGGTTCAGAGCATGTATTGCTCTTGCAGAGGATTGGAGTTCATCCTAATGCCCACTGCCCAGGGCTTGCAATGCCCTCTTCTGGTCTTTGTGGCCACTGACTGCACTCATGCACAAGCACACACACATACTTACACACACACACACACATAGAGAGAGAGAGAGAAATAATAAAAATATTTTTAAATAAAATACTCAGCAGTGGGAAGCAAAAGGGAAAAAGTAATAATACCTGCTATTCGTCAAACTGCCTCAGCCTTCCCCTGCACTGCTGGCTGCTTTGGGCTGAATACCTTCTCCCATGACATGCCTGTGCCACTCCCTCCTGCCTGTTTCCTCACAGCATAGTTTTTTGTGACTTATCTTTTTCCCAGAAAAACAAACACTGAGCCCCTAAAAATAGAACATAAAGTAGTATGACTATTGCAAAGATATTTTTAAGGGCTTTCAAATCTGAGGCTTGGCTTGGTTTCATGACTTTCTAGTGTTTAAATGAAGTATTTTGTAATTAGCCCTCCTCCTCCTCGGGCCTGTCCAAAATCTGGCTTAACTTAGAATGCCAGGAAGTCAGAGAGCACCGAGGACCAGCTTGGTAATTAATGGATGGTCAAAAATAGATACACAGTCTTCAAGGCTTTTCCAGGAAAATCTGCTAAAGGCAGCATTTAGCCTAACGGCCAGTGTTTCCATTTCCTTATGCTGGCTGCTTTGATCATAGCAAAAAAATGTCTGTTGCTTAGTCTAGGGTTTTATCTCCGATGAAAAGTTAAAAATGTATTCGGTTAGTTGTACGTTTGTAATCAGTACTATTATTTTACCCTTTAAAACTGTATGCTTTTATTGTAGACTGGTGCACACTGTAAATGTTTTGGATTTCCCAGCGCTTGTCATAAGCTGATCGGAGCCTCAGTCATCTCCCATATGTCGGCATCTTGAGACGTGTTTACATTTTATTTGTAGTGAGAGAGCTTACATGAAGCAGGATGCAGACTCTGTCCTCTGTCCCCAGCCACAGTGCATGCCAAGCCCCAAGCCCCAAGGAGGCGGGGTGGGGGGGAATGGGGGGGTGGCTGCTCACTTGCAGTTGCTGGAGACATTACTGGTTGATTAAAGTTCAATCAAATGTCCTTCCTATAAACATGTTCTTCCACTCGTGAGAAAGCCCGGCATCCATGTTTACATGATGCTGTGTGTAGACACACCTCAGAGTCCTCTCAGGCCTCATACATATTGACTGAGTCTTAACTGCCACAATACCATGCTTACGATGCGCATACAGCTCTATCTTTGATTATTCTGCCACATTCTGTTGCAGTTGTAAATGACAGTGTTGGAATGTGGAGGCTTGAACTGCTCCATAACATTGGAAGCTTCCAGGGAGAAGTCCAAGAGAATTATGCCACTGGCTCTGTTGTCCCACCACAAGCCCTTCAGCAGCCATGACGACATGTCGAGATGATGATGGGATTCACTACTATCAACACACCTCTTTATTCAATAGGAGCCTTTCAGAGCTCTGGGAAGGCACACCTCACAGGCGTGAACCTGTTAGGATCGTCACGGTCCAGAGTTCAGTGTGGACTCTAATCATGTTGGGCATTTAGCACCAAGAACTGTTAGCCAGATTCTTCAATGAAAAGAGAGAACTGGTGAGATGAGGCCCCTCGACCTCCACTCCACTCCAGGACTCCTTAAAGTTAGACGGCACAGCCTTACAGATCAAACAGCCTTGAATTATGAGATAAAAGACACTGTTAGTTCTTCTGCTGTTTTCTAATTCTAGGCTTTGCTTTTCACTTAGTGGAACTTTGGATCTGTCCTCAGACATATCTGATTAGGGCTAGACCAGGCAGCTGGAGGCTCCATTTAACTTTCAGGATGGCAACAGCAGCTTCACAATGATCGAAGAATGAGCCACCATGGCCTTATACTTTATCAGTTTTTATCTTTGAGATCATTTTTACTGAAACAATATGTGAGTGTATTTTCTGTGAGTATTTCTATATTTTGCTGTGACTTGCCTTTTTGTTTTATTATGGACATTAAATCCTTGTATACAGCATTCTCCCAGTGCCTTTTTTTTTTCCTACTCTGTGTTTCTCTACTGTAACTCATTTCCTTCATGGTTTTTAAGCTCTGGCTTAATAAGTAAAACTGATCTATTTTGAACATGATTAAAGTGGCATTTCCAACCAGCGAGCAAAGAATGACCAATTTTATAAATGATGTTGGAAAATGTTGCTATCCATCTGGAAAACATAAAGTGGGATTTTTATCTCATGAAATCTATAGAAATAAATTCCAGATGGATTAAATCTCATTGTAAAATGAAAACTATAAATATTGGATGGAAATACAGAATGTGTCTTGAGCATATGGGGGATGGGCAACTTTTTCTGAAGCAAGACCTAAAACCCAGAAGTGGTTGGCTGGTAGACTTTTCTACATGAATGCTTCACATTTCTGAGTGGCAAAGAGTATCATGAACAAACCAATTGGAGAAAATGAAAGAAAAAATAGCTGATGTAGTCAATTAAAAAGAAGGGTAGATATTGAGAAGGAAGAGCCAAAGGTATATTTATAAAAGACATCTAAAAATTACTAAGACCTAAGTAACAATTTAATAACTTACTTAAAAGTAAACAAACCCCATAGCATGTATGAACAAACAACATGCAACAAACTTTTGAACAGATCTCCATTACAATATGAATTAAGACCTTAAAATGTGTAAGTTTAAACTTCAGAATATTAAGAAAAGTTTCAAATGACGCCGAGAGTCATAAATGAGTAAATTACCAAGTAGACATATTCTACTGGGCAGTAATAAGAGGCACTGATAATTTAGAAGTGCCAAGTTCTTCTGAATTCATCTACAGATCTGACATCATCTCCATTATGTTAGTAATAAAATCCTTTTTGCATGTATGTATGTGTGAGCATGTGTGAAAGCCTTCACAGTTGTCAGATGTCTTCCTCAGCTGCTTTACACATTTTGCTGACTAAGGCAGGAGCTCTCCATGAACCCAGTACTAGGTAATTCAGTCAGTCCAGCCAGCCAGTTTGCTTGTTTCTCCTTTCCAGCACTGTGACTACCAATTGCCTGCCATACAGGAAGGCATGTTCATGAACCCTGGGGATTCAAATTCTGCTTCTCCTGCTTATAGGGCAAGTGCCTTACCCACTGGACCATCTTCCCATTCCAAGTCTTTAATTTCTAGTGACTACTATCAACTTTAACAACAAGCTTTACATTCTAGTGACTACATCTTATGCTAGAAAAAATATTTCATAATAAAATAAGCACAAAAGAATAGCTGGAACATGTTTTTAAAAGACAAATGGGAGAGTGATTTCAGTATATTTAACTACATTACACAGTTACAATAGACGAGACAATTTGGTTCTGTCATATGAAGAGGCAAGCCAAAAATTTGAATGGAATAAAGTCAATAAATATGCTGAACTATGTAAGGGATTCAGCTACATGATAAATCACAGGCCAGGAGTAGAATATTATGAATAGCTTAGGTTTTGTAAAATATTAAATTGGATCTTTACTTCAATCCATATGTTGAAAATACTTCCAGATGGATCAAGTGATTAAAGATTTAGAATAAAAAACATAGAGAATGTTGCTTTTGTACTTAAAATGGCAAGAATGACTTTTTAATAAGACATAAAACAAGGCTGCAGAGGGGATTCACACAGCAGCTCATGGAAAATTAGGCATCATAGGAACATCCTAAGCAAAGAAAGCTGACCAACAAGCTAGTCAAGAGAAAAATAAAACAACATACTGGGTGGATGGCCTTGCCACAAGTATACCTAAGCATGAGTTTTCCTACAGAACAAACAGTCCCCAGAAATAAGGAAAAAAGGAAAATGCCACTGGAAACCAAAAACAGGAGCAAAAGATTTAGCATATGATTCCAGGCAGAGTAAATAAAGTCATGAAATAAGCCACAACAAAATACCATTTGTCAAATGAAAACTAAACAATGAGTAAGAACTTTTCACATGTTGTGCAGAAAAAGAGGCCACATTTCTTGGGCGGTGCTACAGTAGGAGGAAGCTAGGAGGAGGTACCACTGTCTGTGGGCAGTGAGGGTCCACACTGGCTCACTTTGACAGTAGAACTCAGAGATGGAAATTAACATTTGTGATCTGACCTAGCAACTCCATGTCTAAGCAACTATCCTATGGTTGTATGCATGCAAAATGTGAAAGCAGGCAGTCCCTGGAGTAGTGAGTTAACAATGGAAATATGACACCCTATCAATTTCAGAAAGACTGACTGATCTAAAATCAGTGGCAGAACCAATCACTTATAGATTTTTGTTAAAATTAAGGATGAATGCAACTTAGTGTGTTTCTCTTTTTGTGTTAGTAACACTTGCACAAGTAGCTAATAAGAGTGAAACAATGCTTATTTTAAAAATTACAGACACTTTAATTTGGTTTTGTGCTCTTTACTTCTTTATTAAAGACGTATTTGTCTTCATTAAGGGTTTGGTTTTTTTTTGTTGTTGTTGTTTTGTTTTGTTTTGCCTGCATGTATGTATGTGCACCATGGGTATCCAGTGCCTATGAAAGCCAGAAGAGGGTGTCAGATCCCATGGAACTGGAGTTGCAGATGGTTGCTGAGAACCAAACCTGGCCCTCTGCAAGAGCAGCAAGGGCTCTTAGTAGATGAGCCATCTCTTCATCTCTTATACTTTTTATAGCTTGAATTTTAGTAATTGACAAATTACCTTTCATACATAAAAAAACAATTATCAATAAAAGGAAATCTTGCTACCTTATAATCTTTACAGGAATCTTTTCTCTTGTATAGAAACACTGATTCATTTTACAAATAAAGCAGCAATCATTTCTATTTAATCCAAGAAAATAAAGACCTCACCACTGTAAGCAAGAAAAATCCCATAAAAAACTTGATAAACCAACAGCTTAGACCATGTCAAATTCTGCTTGCCTCATGAAGTATTGAATACATGGGAAATGAAATCATCATGAGTAGATCTATAATAATCCAGAAAATCAAACATACTAAAGGATTCACTGGGTCCTGATGGATAAGCATCATAGAGATTGTGTTGTAATTACTAATCCAATAAATACTTACTCTCTGACATTTGTGGAGCCACCAAAACAAACCATACAGAAATGTAGCTTTGAGTTACATAGCAAAACTTATTTTCTGAAGAAAGACAGAAAATTGAATGGAGCCTTGGGGGAGAAGACTTCTGAAAGAATCAATGTGTTCATTTCCAAGTCCATTTTCACAGCTCATCTAATTTGAGTATGTAGCCT
>CABHPQ010136736.1:0-29237 GCA_902168405.1 Peromyscus aztecus
TAGGAACAAGTCTCCACTTGTCACGATATTCAATTGGGAATTTAACACAGTTTAATAATGTTGATAGAAAAATTCCATCTTTAAAATGTATCCCAAATCTTTTCTTCAACATCAATAATTAGGACCTACAGAAGTTAAGCTGTTTTTCCTCTCCAGATTCCATTTCTTCTTGCACAGATCTGTAGTTCTTTTCCATAACTCTCCAGGATAAGTACAACAAAATTATATCATGACAAAATTTTCTAAACGCCTGTAAACTAATTTAGGTTTCTTACAGCAATTCACTGCTTTCCTACCTAGACCAATGAATTTTGAGATCTATGTTGGCATCACCATCACTCATATTCCCAGCTTCCATTTTTGTCCCCAAAACAAATGCAAAATAAATTTGTGAGCTTGCCCTGAACTCACCTTGAAGTTCTCAGGATCCACATGTAGCTTGTCACAGTGCAGCTCACTGAGCTTAGCCAAGGCAGACTTGAGGTTGTCTAGGTTCTTAATGGCTTCTCCAAGAGAAGTCAGTACCTTCTTGCCATGGGCTTTGACCCTTGGGTTGCCCATTATGGCAGAGGCAGAGGACAAGTTCCCGAAGCTGTCAAAGAATCTCTGGGTCCATGGGTACACAACGAGAAGCCTGTGAAATAGGAGGAGAAAGTGGAAAAATCAGGGATCTTCAGAATTCTTGACTTTCCTGGCTAATTGTCCGAAGTACTATTCACCCTCCTCCCAGATGAAGAAACAAAAAAATTCTTACCTTCCCAAGGCTTCACCACCAATTTCTTCCACATTCACCTTACTCCACAGGCCATTGACGAGACCCTTTTCCTCAGCAGTGAAGTTCACCATGATGTCAGGTCTAGGAGCTTGCTGCTGATCACAGGAGTGCCAGAAGCAGATACATGCTGCTGCTAAAAGTGATGGCCTTTTATTCTTCACGGACTATGTTCTGGCCCTTCGTTCTGCACGATTCTTTGAAGCTATTGGTCAGCCTGACCTGTGGTCCTCATGGGTGGAGCCAGGTCATGGGAGGGTCAGCAGTAACTGTACACTGAGTTTATGATAATACATTTTAGATATGGGGCCATTCTTTCTTTTTTGGCTCCTCCTTCAACAAAAACTTTTTTTAACTTATTGTCTTTTCATTCTCCTCTCTTTGCATGTAAACTTCCAAGATAACACTCATCTCTCTCATCACATTTTCCGACAAAGGCACAGAGAGAGGAGCTTAACCCACTATAGGAAACACTTTAAGTCTAAAGTAACTTTAACATTAGGCAAAGAATGGTTACAATGATAAGAACAAACTCAAGAAAAAAGGAGTTTGTGCTGAGGACACAGATTTACATCTAGTTCTTCTCTTGGGAGATGTGGATTAAAACTACATCTTCTAGATACGTGTTGTCCCAAGTGGATAAGAATCCTATATGTTGCATCTATCAGATGAATACAGTAGCAAAGGATTGACAATGGGAACAAAGACTCAATTCCAAAATACACCAGGGAGTAGCACCATAGAGAAGATGGATGCAAATTCACCTTCTGTACTTCTAGAGTCCTCTGACCAACACTCTGTGGACCTTGACTCCTTTGGGAATTCTGCTCTGGGCTCTTTTCTTGCTTATTTTCATATAGACATTTCTCATCTGTAAGATGGAACTAAAATTACTTTAAAGTAGGCCTTGTGACCCAACTGAGGAATGAGTTAATTGACACATCATTGGCCTTGAGAAACTTGGGAATATTCAGTCTTCGTTATAGCCAAAGGTTCTGATTGTTAGTGCCCTTGATTTCTACTCATGTCTTGGGATTGCTTCTTAGCTGTTATATGTTGGATGTGTTTAATTGCATCCATGTTCATGAAAGATAGTCTCTACACCATTCTATTTAATCTGCATTTGGTAATATAATTATCATTACCCACTTTTTATTTAAATGAAGGAACAAAGTCACAAAGGTGACATAACTGTAAGGTGAGAGAATTGATGACTGAGGGAGGAAGGATGCAGATTGTGCACAATTTAGCTTTCCTATCTACAGAAAAATTCTCCTACATTGCCATACTCTAGCATTCCATTGCCTTCCTTCCAAGTCTCTGCCTCTGGTCATTCTGCATGCATTCCATTCTTTATCTCCTCTATTGCTCCCTATGCTCCTAATAGCCCTAAGAGTTTCTCTTCCAGCAGATTTCGTTTTGTTTAGTTTAGTTCTATTTATCTTTTTTTTTTCTTTTCTTTTTTCTGGTTTTTTCCAAGATGGTTTCTCCATGTTGTTTTGGTGCCTGTCCTGGATATTGCTCTATAGACCAGGATGGCCTTGAACTCACAGAGATCTACCTGGCTCTGCCTCCCAAGTTCTGGGATTAAAGGCGTGTGCCACCGCCGCCCGGCTAGTTCTATTTTTCATTCAGCAATGTGGCTTCTGTGTCTCAAGTTTTCATGTTCCAAGTTTATCCAGGAACTTTTCTCTATAACCTTTAATGACTTGTCTTGGCCTTTCCTTATGCATATACCACAACCATTTCTGAAATGTGAGAATACCTCTTTTTTTCCTTTCTCCTATGATTGCAGAAGCTGTTATCTAATTTAAAGTCTTCCCAAATTGGCATTATTACAAATCATTGAATCCATACTCAACTCTCAGTTTTTACCCTACATTATCTTTTGGGTACAGATTCTAACTAATGGATGTAAACTTATCTTTCATGACATAGACTGATCTGACAGACTGCTAACTACAAAAATGGTGTGCATAAAATTATATACATAAGATTGCCAAGAATATCAATGTAGTTACCATATACACATTGAAATAGCTACCTTTGGTGTAATATTGTATGCACTTTCTCATGAACACATTAGATTCAGTAGTAGATCCATAGTGACTATAATGTCCACTTCATAAAGATTAATGGTAAGGATATTTGTAACAACTATGTTCTGTGGTCCCAATTTGAGATTTCCCTGCCTGGAACAGACAACCTATGAAAATAAAATTCTAGGTTGAGAAAGATGCTTCATTATTCAAGAATAAGGCTAAATACAAAAAAGAAAAAAAACAGCTCTATGCCAGACTGAGTTACACAACAAGATCCTTGTCTCAAAAACCCAAGTCTGAGAGGTTCAAACAATACAGTGTTTGCCTAGCATGTACAAAACCCAGAAACTGGATTCACTCCTAAGGGCTGCCCACAATTTTTTAAAAGAAAGAATCAAATATTGTGTTTATTTTTTATACTATTAGTATGGGAAATTGAAAAAATGTATTGTTTGTAGTAAAATAGCCCCTTCGGTGCATGTTTTCAGTGTTATCCAAGAAAAACATTCTCTATAGTTGTTCTTCGCCATAAATAGTTTTAGAGTAGAAAAATTATTAGTGAAGTTTCTGAACAGGAAAAAGTAGTTTGCAATTCTTACTGAAAGAAACAGTCATTTAATTTGCTTTCATTGCATGTCTACATTCATATCCCTATAACAGCAATAAATGGGGTAGAATAATTCTAGTAAGTGTTGCATTAGGCAGGAGTGAATTACAGACTAACAGCATCAAGGTGGTATCCCTGCAGAAAGCCTCTAAACTTTCCTTAGTGTCACCACAGAAAATAAGGAACAAGCCATGGACCGTGTCAGATACCCTTAAAGCACTAGCCTCATGTTTCACAGGTGAATTGTAGGCAGAGCTGTGTCTCATTCTTAGAGTGACTCCCCTCCGTTTTCAGTTCAGAGCATAGACACCTGCTTGACTGACCTCTGGGGTTACACTGAGTGAACCAGGCAGAGAGGTGTATGGCTTTTAATTATGCAGAGAGGTTTTTACTAGGAAGAGAAAATAGAAAACCACAGCCAGCCAGTTTGTCTCTGTTTCCTTCAGCTATGGAACTGGAAGTTTATACTTGAACCTGGTAACCTAGAAAAGTCATGAACGCCCCCATTTTCTTCCAAACTATCACTTTGTTTTCTTGGTTTCTTTAGCATGCTTTTATTGTCATTGTTTAATTGCTTATTTGTTTTTTAACTTGAGTCCTTGAGTAAATAAAGTTGTAAAGTTGTCTGTTTTCAGGATTAAAATCTGGAGAACTCTTGTCTTTTTTTGTGTTGAATAATCTCACCATATGTATTCTATAAACCAAGATCAGCCTATCAAAACACTCTGACATAGTCAAAAAGACAGACACTCCTATTAGGGTGGGTGCTTTTTGTTTTCAGTTTTCCCCTTGAGTTAACACCACTGCCTTAGGGGATGGCCAGGTTCATTGTTTTTAACCAGTTAATTAAGTCAATTAATAACTGGTGAACTTTATTCAAATGTAGCCCCTCTTAGACACACACTAAATACTTGAATAATTTCTAAATAAAGTTGGCTCAAAAGCTATTCCTCCCCCCCCCCCATTTTGGAGCATTTTCTTTTTTTATTTATTTATGTTTTTATTTAAAAATGTTTTATTCGCAGCCAGGTGGTGGTGGTGCACACCTTTAATCCCAGCACTTGGGAGGCAGAGGCAAGTGGATCTTTGTGAGTTTGAAGCCAGCCTGGTCTACACAGCGAGATCCAGAAAAGGTGCAAAGCTACGCAGAGAAACCCTGTCTTGAAAAACCAAAAAAAAAAAAAAGTTTTATTGATTTTACATGCCAACTACAGATACCACTCTCTTCCCTCCTCCCGCCCCCAGTTTTCCCCCTACAACCCAACTCCCATTCCCTCCTCCAACAAGGTAAGGCCTCCCATGGGGAGTCAGAAGAACCTGGTACATTCAGTTGAAGCACGTCCAAGCTCGTTCCCCTGCATCAAGTCTGTGCAAGGTGTCCCACCATAGGTAGTGGACTGCACCAGGGATGGATCCTGATCCTACCTACTGCCAGGGGACCACTTAAGGAGATCAAGCTACACAACTGTCTTGCTTATGCAGAGGGCCTAGTCCAGTCCCATGGAGGCTCCATAGCTGTTGGTCTAAAGTTCATGAGTTCCCACTAGCATGGTTTGGGTTATCTCTGTAGGTTTTCTCATCATGATCTTGTTGTCCCTTGCTCATAGAATCCCTCTTCTCTCTCTTCGATTGGACTCCTGGAGCTTAGCCTGGTGCTGGATCTCTGCATCTGCTTGTGTCAGTTACTGGATGAAGGCTCTATGTTGCCAGGATATTCACCAATTCAAAAGCTATTCTTATATGCAGAGGTTAGAATTCTATGTTGAGCTAGATATGCTGGAAATGGCCCCATAGTGTGCTTAGGGTCCATCTGTACTTCTAGCTGGTAAGGTGAAAGATGTCTTTTGATTTGATAATTTTTGAAATCTAAGAAAAAGGAAAAATACTGTATCTTACCTAGGCATGCCTCTTGAGCATTTGTAGTGTCCTATATGGAAGTTATAGCTTAGGGTAATTCCTGAATTGCAAATGCACATCTGTCTGGAAAAACATAAAGGTGTGAGGATTGGCCAAGGAAGCAGAGGTTAAATGACAACCACCCTGACAAAGGCCACAACCCCATCCCTTAGCAGTGGGTATTGTGAGACACAACCCTGTGCTTGTTGTCCCTGAAGTTGACAATATTTAATGACTGTTCTTGCCCCAAAATTCATAGCTCAGAAGAGTTATTCTGAATGTAAGTCCTCTCAGCCTCCAGTTTATTAAGTCTGGGGTATCTGAAGGGGAGAGACTTGCCTTTTTCAGAGTCCTAGACCAAGGTGCTGAGAGAATATTTCCCTACAACCCAGCCTCAAGCCTGTGTTGTGGTTTCTCACTAGACCTATTTCCTTCTCTCCATCTCCTCCTTTTTTCTCTTTGTCCTTCTTTCTTTTTATTCTTGTTCATCTGTCTAGGGACTTGGGTCTTTCTTTTATTTTATTTTAGTAGAAGTAAAAAGAGCTGCTGTTTCTCTTCTTCTGGGACCTGGAATGGTGACAGCTGGGTGGGGTCAGAGACTGTGGGGACAGATAAGGACTAGAGATGCACAGAGCTGAGTCAAGGTTGGGGCTTTCCTGAGATGATGAGTGGCAGAGTGTTCAGTCTCCTGCCTTCTATGTCCCATCATTGTTCCTTCATGATTAGATAAGAGGAAGGAGATATGGGGTAGTGTTTGAGGATCTGGCTTGGGGAAGCCTGATAAATATGTTTTGTGTTATACATTCACAAGTATATTCATATAGCTACAAATAAGTGGCTATTATCAAAATTTTCAAGGATATCATGGCTATATAGCTTAGAAAACCCACAGAGCCACGAAATAAATTGCATCTCAAAATTGCACTGAGATATATATATTTTTTTAGAAAATAAAACAAACAAAAAAAACCCAAATGATCAAAAGAGGGACTCAAAGTGTTATGAAGGAGCTAAAATGACCCCGGTGCCAGAGACTTTTAACTGTAATTTTATTAAATTCATATATATAATTTAAAAGTTAATAAATAAGGAACTAGCCCAGGAGGAAACTATAAAAAAGAAAGGTTTCCTGTTGGCTTTCCTAGAGATGCCTTGGATTTCACATGATTTCTCCAGGCCGTGGTTCTCCTTTACCTGAGGAAATGAATAAAAGCCACACCTGAGCTGTTGGCACAATGATGGTCTCAATGGCACAGCTACAGGATGCCTGCCATGTATGTACACAGTCCTGCTCACACTAATGCACGTCAATTTCTAAGTGGGACTATGTATCAGTACAAAGATTCTGAGGCTGAAAGCAGTAACTCTGTGCTGACCTCCAGCCATGCCTGTGGTCATCACAGTCATAACCTTAGAACTGCCTTGGCAGTTCTATTGGATGGGTCATCAGAGAAGTTAGAAGCCATCTTTGGAACTTGTGTGCATAGCAGATCATCAGTCAAAACAATATCAGGCAATATCCATCTCAGATGGTGGCCAGTGACTTAGAAGCCATGGCTTTTTAGCTAGAAGAAGTTTACATTTTCTTTGAGGAGAGAAAACTCTCTGATGTCAGAATAATCAGATAAAATACATCTATGCAGTAGCAGCCTTTGGTACAGAAGCTGTGGCCTGTACATTAACAAAGGAGAACTAGGTGCTCCCTTTTCTCCCTTCAAATGTGCATCGTATCCCTACACCCCTGAGGAGTACCTGCTACGTGTTCAAAATGGTGTGAGAATGGTAGAATTCCACTCAAGAAGTATCTATAATACTGATTCTAACCTAAACTAAGCTTCTGTCCTAGAATACAGGGTACATGAGAAATTGTCCAGGAACTACCTAGTACAGGTCCAATGACCCCCAACAATTCTAATAGCATTTGATTAACTATTGACTATCTTATGAACAAAACTTGTGTATGTGTGTGCACTAAAATTGTGTGATTCTGTTGCTTCTAGGTATGAGACTGAAGAATAAGCACCAGATTCAAAAGAACCAATTATGCTATGACATCTAATGAGAACAATGAGAATTATTTTTAACCAGAAAATAAAATACTCTAAGATATGTCACACAGTATTGCAGGGTCCCTTTTTCTTCATGGTGCTGGTGGATACAATGTTTTCATCAGGTAGCAAACTTCTCCTTTTCTTGCCATCATCCCCGTGGACTTCCTGCTGGAGACCCAGATAGCACTCATCACTCAAGGCTGAAAACATCTGGCCACACACCCTAAGCCTCAGCATTACTCAGCATGACTCAGCACTGCTGTGCTTAGGCCAGATGCTAGCTCAGAAGGCCAAACACACCCGAAGAGTGGATGGGTGGGGGTGAGAACTGAGTCAGCTGGGGCCCAGCTAACCTTCTCTGTGCTTGGACTATGGTAATGCAGCAATTGAGACCTAGAGACAGAATATGAAGGAATGGAAAACTGGAGTTTATTTAAATCAGAGATGGGGGCTGAAGGACATAGAGGGTTGTGAGTTTGTAGAAAGCCTAATAGTCATCCAGCAAGTGTGGAATACCTGTAGTGTGCTGATATTAATATCAATGTTTGAGGAATAAGTGAGACTAACATGTCATTTGTCTGCCAGAAGTCCTGGTCAAAGCTAATGATTAATAATAATACATGATTATAATATTGTTCATAATTTATAGAGATGATAATGTTGGCAATACATGTCTTTCTCGGTAAAGATGCCTTTTAAAAACTAAGGGGTGGATAAAACATGTAACACAATGGAAAGAACATAAACTGAGCATTTTATTATAGATATTTTCAATATGTATTTAAATTTTTTTCTCAAACTTTCCTGAGATACTGCCATGGCTAAAGAAGTATGGTAAACAAGTGTATCTTGAACTCTGACTGGGCATGGGGGCAGGCAGTGGATGGGAGGGGATTGAAAACATGAGGGAACAGGATGGTCAAGCTGGGGGAGGGACGGAGTGGGAGAGCAATGAAAGAGATATCTTGATAGGTGAAAATGTTATGTGGTAAGGGAGAAACCTGGTGCTAGGGAAATTCCCAGGAATCCACACGGACGACCCCAAATTAGACTACTAGCAATAGTGGTGAGGGTGCCTGAACTGGCCTACCGTGGTAATCAGATTAGTGAATACCCTGTCATCATAGAGCCTTCATCCAGTAAATGATGGAAGTGGATACAGAGATCCACAGCCAAGCACCAGGCCAAGCTCCAGGAGTCCAGTCAAAGAGAGGGAGGAGGAATTATATGAGCAAGGGGAATCAAGATCATGATTGGGAAATCTACAGAGACAATTGAACCAAACTCAAAGGAACTCACGAACTTTAGACCAACAGCTGTGGGACCGGCATGGGACCAGGCTAGACCCTCTGCATACAAAGACAGTTGTATAGCTGGGTCTGTTTGAGGGGCCCCTGGCAATGTGATTAGAATCTATCCCTGGTGCATGAGCTGGCTTTCTGGATCCTGTTACCTATGGTCAGACACCTTGCTCACCCTTGATGCAGCAGGAAGGGGCTTGATCCTGCCTCAACTGAATGTACCAGGCTTAGCTGTCCCCCTCATGGAAGAACTTACCCTGTTGAAGGAGGGGATGGGGGATGGGTCAGGAGGGAGGAGGCAGGGGAGGGGGAGTAGAAGGAGGGATGAGGGGGAATTTGTGGTTGTTATGTAAAATGAATAAAAAAATTTCAATTTTCTCTCCTTTTACATACTAACCCCTGTTCCCCCTCACTCCCTTTCTCCTATTCCCCAAAGGGGGTAAGGCCTCCCTTGAGTAATCAACACAAGCTGGCACACCAAGTTGAGGCCAGACCTAGCCTTCCCCCCTGCATCAAGGCTGAGAAAGGCATATAAAAAGCCAGTTCGTGTACCCAGGATAAATCCTGGTCCCATTTCCAGGGGACCTGCAAACACATCAAGCCACACAACTATCACCCACATTCAGACAGCCTGGTATGGTTCCATGCAGGCTCCCCAGCTGTCAGGCCAGAGTGCGTGAGCTCCCAATAGCTTGGGTCAGCTATTTCTGTTGGTTTTTTTTTTCCATCATGATTCTAACCCCCCTTGCTCCTTTAATTCTTCCTCCCTCTCTTCAGCTGAACTCCAGGATCTTGGCCAAGTGCTTGGCTGTGGGTCTCTGCCTCTGCTTCCACCAGTCACTGGATGTAGGTTCTATGATGACTATTAGGATAGACACCAATCTGAGTGTAGGGGAAGGCTACAGAAGAATCTCAAATGGCTGAAAGACATTTAAGGAAGTGTTCAACATTCTTAGCCATCAGGGAAATGCAAATCAAAAGGACTCTGAGATACCCTCTTACACCTGTCAGAATGGCTAAGATCAAAAACACTGATAACAGCTTATGTTGGAGAGGATGGGGAGAAAGGGGAACACTCCTCCACTGCTGGTGGGAATGCAATCTTGCACAGCCACTCTGGAAATCAGTATGGTGGTATCTCAGCAAAATTGGAAATCAACCTACCTCAAGACCCAACAATACCACTCCTGGGCAAATACACAAAAGATGCTCAACCACACCACAAGGACATTTGCTCAGCTATGTTCATAACATCATTATTTGTAATAGCCAGAAGCTGGAAACAACCTAGATGCCCTTCAACCAAAGAATGGATAAAGAAAACGTGATACATATACACAATGGAGTATTATGCAGCAGTAAAAAACAATGTCATCATGGAATGTGCAGGCAAATGAATGGAACTAGAAAAAGTCATCCTGAGTGAGGTAACCCAGATCCAGAAAGACAAACATACTTACTCTAAGTGAATATAGACACAAAGCAAAAGATAACCAAGCTATAATCCACAACCCAGAGAAGCAAGGTAAAGAAGAAGACCCTAAGAGGGACACACATGAATCACTTCAGGAAGGGGAAAAGGTTAAGATCTCCTGGGTAAATTGGGAGGAGGGAGTAGAAGGGAGGGGGTGGGAGGTGAGAACATGAGGACTTGAGATGGCTGAGTTGTGGGAGAGACGGGGAGGGAGAACAATGAAAGAGATATTTTGACAGAGTGTACCATTAAGGGGATAAGGAGAAATGTGCAACTAGGAAAAATCCCAGGAACTCACAGGATTGTCCCCAGCTAAAAACTCTGATTTTTATACATTTAATTTTTAAGATAATATTTTCATTTATTTTTGAGAATTTCTTACAGTGTATTTTGATCATGTTCAGCCCCCTATCCCCTCCAAGATCTACCCCCTATGTCCTCACACCTTCTAAATTTAATGTCCTGTTATTTATTTAATTTAATATTTTAAATAACTCCCTGAGTCTAATTCATACTGTCCATAGGTGTGAGCCCATCAATGAAGGGTCATTGAACTACTCGGGAGACATATCCTTGAAGAGAATGAATTCTTTCTCCCTCAGAAGCCACTGACTGTCAATAGTTCCTCAGTTAAGGATGTGAACCTCTTCTCACTCTGTACTAGATGGATGACTGGCTTGATCTTTGTCATAAATATAATTTTACTACTTCTCAAACATGAAGGCAAATTTGCATGCTTATGAGATGCATTTGCTTGCTTCTTTTTACATTAAGAATTACATCTTTCCCTAACATTTGATACTATAAGATATACAACATCTTCAATGTTTTTCAGTTGACTATTTTAATTTTACAATCATCATGCTGAGCATGCTACTTCACAAAAATATATAGTACAAAATGGTAGTGTATGTTTATGGCCTCCTGACCCCAAGTCTTCATGAAGTAAATGTCAGAAGAGGTGATTGGGAAGAAGGAGTCCATGTTTCTACTTCATTGAGCTCACAGTAGACAAAATCCTTTGTGTTTTGTTGTTTGTTACAGAAGAATTCTTCAGCAGGAGAAGAAATGGTCTTGTAGTGTCACTTTGGGGAGTTCTGTAAGCTTGGGCCAATGACATCATCTCTTTGGTTCTCAATACCACACACTTAGTAATAGGTAATATACTGTACATAGCTCAACAGAGCAGTATGCTTGAATTATAACACTAGTTCTGCTCTCCAGAAATTTACTCACACTATTTTTTTTGTTCCTTCCTCATCAATGAAGAAGACAACAATCCATTTCTGAATGCTAGTATTAGCATAAGTTAATTAATAAAAATGATTTAAATTGGATTCTAGCAACTCAGTACTCAAAAGGTGCTACTCATTACTGGATTTAATTACTCATGCATCAGAGAATTTAAGTATCATAGAATTACAATGGCAACTGATGTATAAAAAGATTTCATTTGAGTACTATCCTTTTAATTTTCCTTTAGTCAGAATACATTTTATCTTCAAGTATCTCTAATCAGGTTTCCAATTCTTCATCATACCATGTTCTTCTCAACTGCTGCTCAGGTTCCTAAGACTCTTTCATGCTTAAGAATTTTATGCCTTTTCTTAATAGTATCTTCATTTATTAGAGTGGTGTTCTTGGATTGCAAAATGGCTGTCAGTGGTCTTCGACTTGGTCTGTGGAGTTAGGCAAAGTACCTGGTTGGATGGTCCTAATATGACAGAGTATGGTTTTTTTTTAATAATATTCCAGCCATTACCAATTAATCATAAAGCTTTGAGGCTGCATTACAATTCTTAGAGTGGTCTTACTATTCTCTAACTTATCTGTTGCTTTGGGCCTACTGGTTATGAGGAATACCAAAGTTCTGAGATGAACTGTTAGTCACTGATCCACAGAAAGTGAATTTCACTTGATCATCAAATAACTGCCCAATATGTACAACTGTGACCCTGACTTTTATAAATGATGAACATAAAACCAGGAATCACGAGTTTTTTTCACATAGTTGAGATATTAAGAGTCTAGTGCAGTAGGACATAAAAATGTCATATACTTTTTCTCCTCACCCTTTCTCCTGCTGCTCTCATGTTCAGGTCTATCTTTCCTGAGAGTCACAGACTCCACCCAGAGCTGAAAACCAGAAGTGGCCATCTATCTGAGCCAGCAGGTATGTGACCCTTCTTGATAGCTGGCAGCTAGCTTCAACACTGCCCAGTCTGGGACCTCTGATAGACACATCTTTCAGAGCAGCTCTCAAATTCCCTAGGAGGCCCTTAGGTTTGCTGAGTCAAAGTTCTCAGTAGCCAGTGCCCTGGAGACCTGTGCTCCCAAATTTGAGTCATAGACCTCCCATTGTTTTCTCCTCCATCTGGAGCCAGGTTCCTTGCTTCATCTAATCCACTGAATCCTCATCAGGGCAGCAAGGATCTCTCAGGAGCATCTTTAATCTGATCTGAGTCTCTTATTGTCTCTGACACTTGACCTTAGGAAAATGTCCTGACTCTTCTGAGCTCAATCTTGTCTTACAAAAATAAGAAATATTATTGGTATCTATTCATAGAGTGAGTTGAATACTTAACAAGGACTAGATTGTTGGACTATATACAACACAAAAGGTTTCAATGAGTGATATTTGATCTTATCATCTCTTAATCTAACTCCCCACAAACCTCATTCATCTTCCATCCTTTTTTTAAAATTTTTGCTTAAATGATCATTCTTATTACCCTTCTTCTTTTAGTTTCCAGATATTAAAGTGAGGTTTAGAGTGAGACAACTGTAGTCTTACTTAATGAAGTGCTTCTCACATGAACCATCTCAGATGGGGGAAAGTCAAGGCCAAAAGAAGGGGTTAATGGGGGTACCTAAACTCACTATTTCTTGGAAACTAAAAACAAGTCAGGACTGGCTCCCAGGTGCCAGAAGGATGTTTGTTACGGTTATTCCAACTACAAAGGCTCTGAGATCCTGGGGAAGTAGCTTTTGTGTGGAGGGCAACAAGTGTGGAGGATAACAAGAGAAGTTGAAGAAAGAAGGGCACCGGAAGTCTGGGGCAAGAAGAAAACTAGTTTACAGAAAGGAACCATGTTTAGTACAGGCTCTTGGACTCTTTACTCTTCATATTTTGTGAGGTCTCTGAGCTTAGGTGAAGCTTCAAAAAGCCCCAAATTCTTACTTGCTAGAGTCCTGACTATGGAGAAAGAATTACAGCTTCCACTTAATTCAGAACTATTTTTGCCCTGTTTACCCACTAAATTCAATGTATGCATTTAATAATCTGACATATCTCATCAAAAAGTAAGGGAAGAGTCTTCTTCTGTGCCTTGTCCTATAGCTCTTGTTAGATATATGATCAAGTTTAGGATTAAATGTCATGGCATGGGGCTTTTACTAGCTATATTAATATGGGACTTCATCAAGACCAGTCCTTCTAGAACTTTTTACACGAGTAAAAACTTACTATCATAGGGGTGAAGGAAAGCTCACGAATTTTCAACTGAACTTTTGTTTTTGCCAGACAATTTGTGTGTGTGTGTGTGTGTGTGTGTAATATACATATACAGAAATACTTTAACCCTAGGTCACCCACTCAATTGGAATATAACCCTTGGATCCTGGAACACGTATACATTAAATACAGAGATGCATTTTAACAAGTGCTAGACATAACAGTAAACCAGAAAGCCACAGTTTTTAGATTCATGAAGATAATTAGTTCACTGAACATGATCATCTATAACCAGTACACCAGCTCCACTTAAGCTAGTCTTTATGGCTTTGAGTAAATGGTGTGAGATCCCCTGGATCTGGAGTCACAGGTTGATGTGAACTACCCAGCATGGGTGCTGAGAACCAAAATGCTTCAACACTATGATATAATTTTATATTAACTTTGGAAAAATACAGTGTAGAATCAAAAACATGTTCTGTCAGGGCCAGTTAGGTGGTTCAGTAGATAAAGCATTTATCACACAGACTGATGACATCAATTAAATATCTAGATCCCATATGAAAAGCTGGATGTTGTGGTGCTTGTCTATAACCTCAGTACTTCTATGGTGAGATGCAGAGATAAGAGAATTGCCCTCAAAATTTATGGATCAAAATAGCCTGGAGTACACAGATCAGCAGGAACATGGGAGATCCTTCTTTGACAATGTGGAAAGAGAGAATTGACTTCAAAAACTTTACTCTGATCTCCATACATGAAAGAGTGTAGTTGAGCACATAATCCCACAACTAGGCATGGAGCTATCAGCAATTATTAGCTGCTGGGAAATGAATGGTGAGTTTTCACTAAGAGTGTAAACCCTGATAAGTCAACCATGCTCCAGTAGAAGACCCCACATTCAAGAACAAGTTGGTCTTGAGTTTGATGTTGTTATTTGTTTGTTCTTGGTTTTTCTAAACGACATAAAGGTGAGTGACTATGAATGGGGCTGTGGCTCTGAGAAGAGTTAGGAGGGTGACTATGACCAAAACACATTGTATGAAACTTTCAAAGAACTAACAAAACATTGTAAAAGAAACTCTTAGAATTCAATAATAAAGTGAGAAATAAACCAACTGGAAAAACGTTCATATAATAGATGAAGGCATTGACCCACACAGCTAACAAGAGGTGCTGAAGATGCTCTCATGACAATCTTACCTACAATGTTCTGGATAAAACTTCTGTGAAACAAAGAGTTTGAATTCCTAAAATTGAATTTCTATTGGAAACGACTACGTGTGTGGCAGGGAGTTCTTTCCTTAAGGTATATGAGGATAGAAAGGAGAGGGCATCTTCTTTCCTTGACCATACAAAGCACCCACACAT
This sequence comes from Peromyscus aztecus, assembly GCA_902168405.1. NCBI lineage: Eukaryota > Metazoa > Chordata > Mammalia > Rodentia > Cricetidae > Peromyscus > Peromyscus aztecus. The sequence continues at coordinate 14,969 of CABHPQ010136736.1, forward strand.
CTAGTGTTCAGTAGGCCTAGGTGAACAAGAGAGTTTCACTAAATTAGAAAAACCTTTGGACAGGCTGCCAATAGAGGGTCCCAAATTACTTTGCTCATGTAGGAAATGAAGGAGTTCATACATTTAATTGAAGTAATATATATTGGAAAAAGTTCCATTAAGAATAATTTACTACTGCCCATTATGTCAGAAGAAAAAAACTAAAGATCAGAAAAGACTAATATTATTAATATTATAAAAATTTAACATGGGAATTCTGAGCTAGGACTCAAAGCTCTTGCCCTGCTGGCCTGCGCATTTACATGAAGTTCCTGCCTCTAAAACTGTTCCTTATGAAAGAAGGATCAGATGCAATTAAACACACACACACAAAACAAAACAAAATTTTTCAAGGTAGTTTCCATGGCACTGTCTATGCTGTATGAGGATCTAGTTATTACTTTGAAAATAAATACACAACTTAAATATACACATAAGCAAATGTTTGTCAGTAGTTGGAAGGCCAAGGCTCTGGAACCTGGCCCCCTGGTCCTGTAGATAGTGTTATCAGAGGCCTGGCAGGATCTCACTCCCATTGCTGTGGGTGGGAGGGTCTCAGACTAGCAAAAGGGTGGGGAAATCCATCTCATTCTGACATGGCTGGTGGATGTAATGGAGGAAAAAGAGTTGATGATCTGTAAACCCATGGCATGACTACCCTCACCTATAAGAAACAAACAATACTGGGTGTTTATATACACTCTGTATCCCTCCTCTTAAGGAACAGTGATGGCAAGGTCATTGTACTGAATGCAGTTCTGACCCAAACCTCATATTCTTTAAACACCAGTCATGGAAAATACCTCTCCTCTCTATGCTTGTCTTTAAATAATGGTCAAGGAAACTGTTGATTTTTTCTTCATTCTTATTCTGTCCTTCCTGCCTCAACTACTCAGTAGGAAAAGTGTGCAATGTTTCATTTTTCCCCTAAACTTGTCAACAGACTTACTTTCATAACAGCTTAATTGCATTTGTGTCAATTCACAACATTTAGTTGTTATGGCTCTGAGAAATTACATTCTAGTGAGTAAAAGAAAAACACAATACAAATTAAGACAATAACAATAACAGCTTTGAACCTATACTTTCTATAAAACATTAAATAGGACCAGAGATATGGATGACCCAATGGTTAAGAGCACCTGTTGCTCTGGCAGAGGACCTGAGTTTGGTTCAAAGTACCAATATGGTGGTTCACAACTGTCTGTAAGTCTAGTTTTAAGGTATTCAATGCCCTCTTCTGTCCTCCATGGGTACTAGGCACACACATGGTGTGTATGCACACATGCAGGCAAAATACTCATACACATAAAATAAAACTAGAAAAATATAAATTTTAAAGAATAGAAATATTACAAAATTAATCCAATGGTTGTAAACAATAATGAGACAATGTATATAAAGTTCTTTGGATGCCTCATGGTATAAAAATCCAGTAAATACTTTTAAGTATTTCATTCTGTTTTTGTTTAATTTTTTATCTTATTTATTTTTGAGCATTTCAAATATTAGTGTTTTTACATCATTTTCCCTCTCTTTCTCTCCTCTCCCCAACTCTTGAAAACTTCCCACTCCTCAAATTAATTATAATTTTATATATGATGTGTAATTGTGTATATGATATATGTATATAAGTTTATAAATACATATCACTGAAATCATTTAGTGTTGCTGATATGTGTCTAGTTGCCCATTTTAGATTGGCTAACCAATCAGGGAACTCATCTGATTCTCTCTCTCTTAGCAACCATTAGTTGCCAGTAGCTCTTCTTTGAGAAGCAAGTAATTTTAGTGACTAATTCCTGGTACTACCTCGGTGACTTAGAGAGTGAACCACACATCATTTATATGTACCAAAACTGACTGGCAAACATACTGGATGCAGATTAAAATTTAATTTTTATAACCCCCCCCCAAAAAAATAAAGAGATACTCTCTTTTCCTATCAATGAAAAATACTTCGTCATTCCAACTGTTGGGAATGGGAACAAGTAGCTAATAAAATGCCACAGATGCTATTTATGTGTGACAAGGTAAAAGTCCTGGAAAGAACAAGTGTTCTCAATGCATTGCCTAGTAGGAAACTAGGCCAGCATGACATGACCTTATATAAAAAGTACCAAACATAGCCTGTGCCTGATCACAAAACTACCAAAGGAGATGACCTCCAGGGTTAGAGAAGGCTAGAGAAGTTTTGATTTCTGTCTTTGAAGGCTGAAAACTTCTCTTCCTTCCTTGTTGACCAAGTTTACTCCCAAGGTTTGTTGTGTTCAGATTGAGTTATAAAGACTAAAAAGTTGGGATCTCAGATGTAGGGAAAGAGGAGATGTTTAAGTCTATGTTCTCTCAGCATTCTCCTGAAACATTTTACTTCAGCGACCTGTGAAACTAAAGTGTCAGAAACGGTTTTCATGCCTTTTGACTAATTTTAACATCACAATATAGAATACAGACCAAACAGGAGCACTTTTATGATCAAAACTAAAGGAACTCAGCAGACTGTATTTGTAGATTCATATGTGAATATGTATATATATATATATATACAACTACTAATTAAAGAATATGAAGCTATAAATTTGAAGAGGAATGGGGCATTCAAGGAGTTGGAGGTGGGAAAGATGAAATGATGTAAATATACTACTCATATATGAAATCTTGAAAAAATATATTAATTTTTTTTTAAAAAAAAAGGGAGATAATTTTGAAGACCTACAATCATTATTTATCTACCATCTATCTATCTATCATCTACCTGTCTATCTATCCTCTTCTATCATTTGTAAATTATTATTTTATAAAACCTAAAAGCAAATCTTACAGTGTAATATAACAAGTGTATGCTCAACACTGCGTACAAGTGGGAGTTGTTAGAACTAAGGTGAACACAACTTTGCTGCCCTCTGTGGTCCCTCTACTATATTGCAATTCTCTTGTTAAATTATTCTGTTCTTTTACACATCCATTCAAGTATATAATACATTCCAGTTAATTACTCTCACCACCCGTTCTGTCTTGTCTCACTCCTGCTCTCATCAGTACCACCCCCTTCACACGTTGATGTCTTCCTGTTCAGTTTTGTGGCCTGATGAGTTTAACCAGGACTGTCTGTGAGATCATGGTTTGGAATGATCTGTTGGAGCCCGGTGGTTTCAGCAGTGAGGACACAACTGAAGGCAAGTCTCTTTCACCTGCTTGGCATCACTGGTCATGAGGTTCTTTATGGGAGGCAAGGAGTTGTCCTCTCTTTGTTTCAGCATCCACAAAAATCCAAGAATAATAATCCCCCCAACCTACTAGAATATTGTGGTAGTGGGAGTGTAGAATATGAAAAAAATCAAAACATAGTTTGAGTTCAGGCTTTCAAAAGAAATATGGCATTCAACAACTTAATCATTTTCAGGAGTCTGGACTTCTCCAGCCCAAATTGAGGATAATAGTATATAACTCCTAGTATTGAAACTTAAATCTTGTGATATAGTAATGAGCAATTTAATGCAGATTAAGAAATTTCAATTTTTAATTTCAACATTATAAAAATACTACTTACTCTGTGTCAGTTCATATGCCTGATGAAAGCTTTAGGTATATAATCTTACTTAATCCTCACTAATGTTAACGGTGTTTTTCCTTTTCCGAGGTGAGAAATTACAACTCAGAATATTTAAGGAGATGTTCAAATATTGAATAGTTTATACAGAACTGGAAACTCAGTTTATATTATAAGGTGATATATAATATAGATTCAGATAGCATCTCTGTCTTCCCAGCCATATCCCTCTACCTCGAAGAAGCTAGCCTTGGCTACCTGACAGGAAGTTGGCCTCAGCTATCTGACATTAATTCTTATAGTATATATTTTTGAGAGATGAGAAAGTAAGGACAATTGTAGGAGGAGATAGAGGGAAGAAAGAGAGACTGGATGAAAGAAGGGGAGGGAGGGGTAACAAAAAAAGAAACCCAGGTACTAGTTTATCTCATAGAAAATATCTCTTTCTAATACACTAAATTAAAAGTAACTTTTCCCCTTCTGTTTTTCTGAAATAAAGACTGCCTAAAACGTAAAATCATTTGAAAGCTTCTGGCATTTGCAAAATCCAAAGTGCTATTTTACTGACTTTTCTTAAGTATTATGTGGAGAGGTAGTGACATTTTCACAGAAGACCCTATGGAGAAGAGAGAAGTTAGGCAGAATACATAATGTCCTCTTCCTCTAAAGTGGAAATAACCACCTCCAGTCAAGAGCCTTTTCATCACTTCTCTCTCTTGAGGATTCACACATCTAGGTCTGTGGGTTCCATAGTAGTTGCCTTCCCTCTAGTGGTCAAACACCTCATTCTTTTTCTCTAGTTTTTTTTCAGATATGTCAGTTAATAGAACCCTCTAATAAAAGTAAGCTACATAAGTTTAGTCATTTGTTTTATTGTGATCACCATTGAACTTCTCATCCTTCACTGGTGACCACTCAGACCCCTCTTCATGTGAGGACCAGCGGGCTGTGGCATATTTAATTGGAGGATTCCTCATGCTTCCTGTACTAGTGTGAAACTGATACAGCACAACACAGAACTTTACAGACGTTTTTCAAATAAAAAAAAATCATCGGCATGGTGCCTACAAAATAGTTATTTATGATGTTCCTCAAATTATGGTGTGAAACTTCAGCTAAAGACCATACCAATTATTAATCTAATCACAAGCTCAAACTAAGAAGACCTTGACTAGACAGAGGTAGGAGAAACAAGAGAGGTGATAAGGTCAAGAAAAGAGAAGCCATTTGATCAAGCATATGACAGAAAGGACCAACAGAATACAGTAAAAAAAATGCCTGCCATGTAACAGAAGAAGTAACTCTGTTAATAAGGACAACTGTCCACATGGCAGATCAATGATTCTGTTACAAGAATAGAGATTCTGTAAAGGAAGGAAGTATAAGTGCCCAGAAGCTCGGATCCTGTGAACTGTGAAACATTTAACTTCATGAGCCCCATCTATGGGAAGCATGGTAAAGGTAAATCTTGATACCACTAAACTTGATGGAGACACTGACAATAAAGATACACATAAGCATGACTCACTTTACTAAGTTAGGCAGTTTCTCCTGTAGTTTAGATGTGTACTCCTGTCACAGTCTGGGGCTGGAGATCTCTTGGAGAGGAGAACACAAGAAAACTCTGACATTCCAGTCTTTGATTTAGTCATCTGGTGCATGGAAAGAGAGTGTGGGGTTGGAGACAGAGGAAGGTACTGAATATTGGCCAGGAGTACATTATTTTTAACATCTACTTAGTCAAACTTAGACACATGACCTGATGATTGTAGAGGAATACAAATATTTTTATGATTGGTCTTGTTCCCATAATCATAGTCACAGAGACCTCAAACTATCAAGAGACCAAACTCCTAAAATAAAATCAGAAATATTTATGTCATTCACAAGCCTAGTGAATCATATCTTTATAATTCTTAAGCATAAAAGTCAGACTAGAAATGACAAAAATATTAAATTTTACCATATTTTCCAGAGTTTAGACTCCTTTGCCCTAAATAACATCGATTTCAGAATAAATGCCTTAGGTTTAGAGAAACATTTTGTCAAAGATGAAATACAGAGTTGTGTATACAGTAACAATGGATACATCTACAAAACAATTCCCACAACCTAAAGTTCAGGGAGCAGTGTGGAAGAGAGGGCAGAAAGATTGGAAGAACTAAGGACTGTGGAGTTTGCTGTGAGGATTTCCCTCCTAGGGATGTCAGAAGCTGCAGCCATGATGTCTCACCAACATGACTGCCTAGACATTAGCTGAACAAGGCAAAACCAATATAGACTCCAAAGTGGACTGGGAAAAGCTCACTAGGCCTCCACTCTGCACAAAGAACTTCAAGCAATGAAAGAAAACTCTGAGTCCTCCTCCTTCTCCCTCAGAGGTTCACTGACCATTCAACTTTCATCCGTTTCTGATGTAGAGGTCAGCATCAATGCAGAGCCTCATTTGAAGTGTAATGAATAAACTGGATATTCTACTGTTTCCCCTGACCAGCAATAGAAAGAAGCTTGTACCACATACTAATTCCTATGGATAAATTCACCTGGGTTGCACATTGTATGCTTTTTAATAAAATACTTAGTCCATTTAAGTCACCTGTATAGATTCCAATCTCTTCATCATAATGAAAAGAAACCTGTGGAAATCAAAACCTGTGATGTTCTTAGGACAAAGGTTGGAAAAAGTAATACAATTAACTTCAGTTTACCCTTGTATGCTAAATTCATATGACACTGTAAGTTCTGTTTTGTTTTCCTATACTTTGCTGTCACTGTGGAGTTGAAGGTTAATGCACCATGTTAGTAACCTACTCTAATCCATTTTTATTCCTTGCTCCTCTTCTTTCAACAATGCATCTGAATGCAGCTGTTTAGCAAAGATAACATTTGATGCTGATGCAGAGAGGCCCGGATGGATTATCAGAGGAGCCAAGGCCAATGAACACAGCAGGAGAATCTGTCAGAAGCCTGATAAAAAGAGTGCTTTGGGAGGATGTCTCACAAGATATAGACTGAAGAAAGGAGAGTAAAAAAAATGTAACAATGTCAAGACTTAAGTGATTTCAATAAGGCAGATGAGTAAGAAGAACAAAAGGGAAGATTCAGATTTTAAATGAGACTATTGAACTATTCTGGCAGAAACAATGTCTCAGGAATGGCTATAGGAAAGGGTGGGAGTTGACACTGAAAATAATTGGGAAATGGAAAATAACTGCTACATTCACATGTAGAATACCTAATTAAAGAGCAATAAACTATTGGCAAATCCAGAAATTCTACTGAATCCCAAAACCTATATGCTGGGTGAAAGGAAATAATCTCAAAGAATTACAACCCAACTAGTTTTGTGGTGTCACAAAGTTGAAAATACAAGGAATAGTAGTGACTCCTGTTAGAGTGCTCAGCACTGGGTGTGTCACTAAACAACAGGAAGTGGGGTTTAACTTGGAGTGACAGATCTGTGCTATGTCCCTTTTATAGTGTGCTACTCAAGAAAGAAACAGACAGAGATAAAAGATTAAGAAGAAAAGAGGTACAACATCAATGCCCTTGTTTCACAGTGGGAAAACAGGTGTCTGGAGAATGTCTGCAGATGTCCACTCTCACCATATGCACACCAGTGAGTGACTGGCATGTTCATGACACAGATCATATAGCAGAGAGGAAGAATGGGACTCAGAAAAGAGAACTCTTTCAATGTTTGGTAAATTGTTCAGATATGTGGATGTAAAAAAAAAATTCAGATTTCAAGAGGTATGAAAGGAATCATGGTCTTTGTTATCATGTTTAATTTGCTAAGTGTCTCAGTGCCTCAGCATCATAAAACAATTGTGAAATTGCAGGACTTTGGATATCTGTGTGTCTTTTCAGGATTCATTGGCCTGTAAGTCATCACAAACATGAACTGAACAAGTTCATGCAAAGCCTTTGGAAGAACTGATATACGATAATTACTACATCTATAAGAAATAAGTCTGTCCTGAGTGCAACACAGCATCCCTAGCCACATAATGCAAAAAGGAATTTTTTTTTACTTAAAAAAACACAATATTATTTTAGGGGTGATCCCTAAGAAGACTTTAAGCAGATGGGGAGTTCTGCCTGGCAGGACTCCCGATGTGAGAGAATAAAGCGTTCCAGAAAGCAGGAATGTGACTCTGAGGTCAGAACTAACTACAGAACCCTGTTTGAGTGTAACGAGTGTTAGCATGAGGATGAGGACTGAGACACTTGTCTGAAAGATGCTCCTGTTGGGAAGGACACTGCTTTTATCTCAATTGTGCAATAAATGACCTTATATGTGAATTATCTATGAGAGGGACTGGCCTTCAAGATGGAAATTTCCAAAAGATTTTCATTTGCCACAATAAAAACTGCATGAGTGGTCAGGCCTGACCATAGAGGTGGCAGCAGGTGACGCCTGGATGATGACAGAGGGGTACAAGGCCCAGATGTGAAGCTGTTTCCTTCAGGCTGTGCTTGGTCTGTGGGTGTCCAGAGGCTGTGTCATCACTGACTGTTGGGACAGCAAGTTTAAAGCCAACAAAAGTCAGGCATGATGCTGAAGATCTTGAAAGTGGAAACTCACCCCTACTTAGCCCTTTAAATTAATTTTTAAACAATTACTTGCACAACTGTTTGACTAAATAAACAACTGACCAAAACTCAAAAAAAGTTTAAAAGAATTTTCAAAGCAATAAGTTACTTTTTAAAACATGGACTATAAGTTTCACTTAAAATTGTAATGCATAAAGACATATTTACAGAAACTAATTTTCAGTGGTCAACCTGTTTCTTCATTGATTTTGACAACTACTCTATAAGAGTCAGAGGAGCAAGGAATTTACTATTAGATTGAATCTCCTGGGAATCTCAGAAACTATGCTCATAAAGTCTCACCAACATGCTTGCCTAAATATGATCTGCATGAGGAAAGCAACGATTAACATATTATCATTGATGGGGAACAACCCACAACGCCTCAACCATACACAAAGAACTACAGACAACTAAGCAATGATGAGAGCAGAAAAATTAATCTTCCCTAAGGAAGAGCACATGGACTGAATAGCCAATATCAATTGGTCAGCCCCGAAAACATGCATACAAGTAACATTATACAGACTGAACAGATTTTATTTAGGAATATATATATATATATATATATATATATATATAAAACACAATAATTAATGAAAAAGAGGCCACAGATTTGAAAGAGAGCAAGGAGGGATATATAGGAGTGTTGGGGGTGGAAAAGGAAGATGGAAATGATTTAAATCTCAAAATAATAGAAATAATTTTCTCAAAAATGGGCTGACTGGTAGACTTTGAGAATTGGAAAATTACTGCCATCAATTTAGAAGCATTGTGAACCCACCAGGCTCTGATGGAGAGTTTCACAGTTGTGCAGATGGCCCTGGTTAAACCCGTTATATCTCAAAAACAAAAAAACAAAAAACATATATATGAGAAGGGGACTTGTTGGGAGGGGAGATGAATATTGGAGGGTTACAAAAGAGACAAGCATAATCAGAATGCATCGCATACATGTATGAAAATGTCAGGCACAAATTTAATTTAACACCTAACAAGAGAATAAAGAAAAAAATCCATTATAAGAAAACAAAATATCAATAGGCCATAAAACCGTATCATCTTCCTCATTGTCACATGCATAAATGTGTGCCTCCACCAAGCTATTTCTGTCCATTCATCTTTTCATTTCTAAGTTATTTTCATAAGTTATTTTTCTCCCTTTGGATATGGAACCTGCACTATTCCATCGGATACATTCGTTACCTCCTATATTCCTTTCTGAGAGAGAGGAGAAAGAGAGAGGGAGAAAAAAAAGAGACAGGTGACAGATTTCTTTGCTTGATTTAGTTTCCCTCTTTGTGTGATAATGGAAATTTCATTTCATAGTAAAGAAATATTTTAAACAACATTTGTTTCCAATAAAGGCCCAGAAATCACAGATAACTCCATGTTCTGTAATAATTTTACAATTTTAATAATTTAAATCCTACTGTGCACAGACAGTAGACGGAGAATGCTCCTCTGAATCTGCTTGGTCTTGATGCTGTAGATGATGGGGTTCATAAGTGGAGGAAAGAGAAAGTAGACATAGCTCATGGTTATATGCACCACATGTGGGGCATGCTTTCCAAACCGGTGGATGAAGGTCAGGCCAATCACAGTGATGTAAAAGACCAGGACACAACTAATATGAGAAACACAGGTGTTGAGAGCCTTTGCTCTCTCCTCTCCAGAGGCGATGCCCATAACTGTCTTCAGAATGAGGACATATGAAAAGACAATGATCAATGCATCAAGAAAGAAAGTCAAGGCAACCAAAACAACTGGGTACACACGGTTAAAGGTGATGTCAGCACATGCAAGTTTCATGACGTCTTGGTGGAGGCAGAAAGCATGAGAAAGAACATGGGAACGGCAGTATGGAAACCAAAAGAGAGGCAAGATTGGGGGCACAATAGTCACAAAACCTCTCAGCAGTACCCCCAGTGCGACCTTCATTACTTTGGAATTGGTAAGGATAGAGTTGTAATGCAGAGGTGTACGGATAGCAACAAAGCGGTCATAGGCCATGGCAAGCAAGACCCCTGATTCTACAATGGCTAATGAGTGGATGAAGTAGGACTGAATGAAACAGGCCCCATGTGCAATCTCCCTCTGATTCAGCACCAGTACATCCAGCACTGTGGGCATCGTGGTTAGCGTCATCCCAAGGTCTGTACTTGCCAGCACAGCAAGGAAGTAGTACATGGGTTCATGGAGGCTGTGGTCATTCCAAATGATGAAGAGAAGTGTGCCATTCCCTAAAATGATGGAGAAGTAGATGACAAAGAATGGGATAGAGATCCAGTGGTGAATTGCTTCCAAGCCCAGGAAGCCAGTCAGCAAGAAAGGAGCATCACTGTTGTTGAACCACATGATTTGCAGCTAAAGATGGTTTCAGAGACTAAGAAAGCAGCAATCTTCCTACCACCATCTCACTGTAGCACATCTGCAGGTCATTTTTTATTTCCAGACTTACAAGGATTTCTGTGTTGTTTCAGATTTAAGAAGACTTTCCTCATCAAGTCTTTGCCTAGAATAGCAACATTAATCACTATCACAATTAGTCACTATCACATTAGTCCCTATTACAATTTACTACAAAGCATGCTGCTTTTAATATTGTGATATAATTCCAACCTTCACACTTAGTCCCAACCAGCCATCTTCAGATTCATTTCATTCTCTTCACTCTTCTTTTTTTATATTTTTTTGCTTTAATTTTATGTGTGGGGTGTTTTGTCATAATGTTATGTCTGTGCACTAAGTGTGTGTAGTGTCCACAGAGACCAGAAGAGGTTATTGGATCCCCTGGAGCTGGAGTTACAGATGTCTGTGAGTGACTATGTGAGTACTGGAATTGAACCTGGGTCCTCTAGAAGAGCAGTCTATGCTCTTAACCACTGACCCATCTCTCCATCCCCTTCATCTCCCCACTATTTTATTCATTCTCATATTATGTCCCATACAACATTTTGTTGTAATTGTATTAAACTTGGTTCAGTATATACTTCCTTTCTTGAAACCGATGAGATAACTCAAAAAGAAAAAAATACTAAGCAAATGCTTAACCAACAGTAATGAGTTCACTACTGTGAAATGTCTGAGTTATTTTTTCAGTGTGCTGCCTCAAGTGTGCTATAAACAAGGAAAGAACTCATGAATCGCTAGAAAAAAATTGAACAAATGAACAGAGTAAACAAACTCATTTTAGAGCACTGTGAGTGTTCTAAGAATTTAGGACCCAGTAAGTTTTCATTAGTAAATATATCTGACACCTAAAACATTTCAGACAAAATTTGACTTGGAGAAAAAAATATACACTGGAATGGAAAATATATAAATGGAAACCTTAAGGAAGCCAGAATATTTCATGAGGTTTCTATTAAAACTTGATTCTTATAAATGCTGGTAGACTTTTTCAAAATGTTTATGGAATGGAAAATAGTCATGTCAGAAACTGGTAGTTGGAAGCATGCACTGGATACAGCAAGATACAGAACAAAGTTAAAATCTAACACATGAGGGTAATTGTGATCATATTGCTGAGTGAGGCAATCACAGACGCTGTACAACAGACATCTACAAATTCTTTATCCATGAAAAATCAAAACTAGGCTTCATAGGGATCTTTGAGCTATGATCTATGTATAATTTATACACATATATTATCAGGTCACTTTTGTTTGTATACAATCAGGAAATTTTGAAGCAAGAATATTATGATAAGTTTAAACAAGAGAAATGTGTTCCTCACAAATTCAACTAGATCTGTGTGTCCAGAATCTTTTAAAATAACTTTGTATGATAAAGAGCATCGGTAATAAGTCAGAAGATGAATTCAGGAAGGTTGTGAATGATAGCAATCTTTTTGTAACCCTTCAATATTTAGTCAGTCCTATCAACAACCAGAAATGCATATATGGGAACTGTAGCACAATATAATCTCTCTGATAATAAGCCACTAGTCTGGAAAAAAATAATAGAAGAAAGGTAAATGAACTCTGGAAAGGACAATATTTCAGAAGAGACTAGCTATGGAGAAGCAGTCAGTCTGAGAAATTGAACGGTAGCTCCTATGATAAAAGAAAAAGTTCACTATCTTGATCCACTAGATTATAGTGGATTATATAGATTAGTGACTCAGCTTGGCTTTGTAGAACTGATATGTATGCCATCATATACCAAAATCCCTGCTACCAACTCTCCATTTGGAAACAGAGAGAGAGAAGAGATAAACTTCATAGTTTATTATGCAGCATAAAAGCAAGCCACAAATCCCCGCCTACTGCCACTTTGAACATGGACCAGAGTGAATAAGCAGAAGGTAGAGCTTCTTCCTTCTAGACTTTGGATCAATCAGGATTTAAGTACTAATGCTAAGGAGTAACTCCTTTGAGAATAGTTATAATTTATTAATATGTATTTTATTGACTTAAGCCAAAGAGTACCCTATTTGGTATTAATACTCCCTACCAGTAACTATACTAAAATTTAATTGTAGCATAACTGGCAATGTCAGAAACGTTATACATGTCTAAGAACAACTGCTCAGTTTAGACACTCTACTAACGTCGGGCTGGAGGAATGGCTTAAGAGCACTGATGGATCTTGCAGAGGACCCAGGTTCAGTTCCCAGAACCCAGGATGTGGCTCTCAACATCTGTAACTTCAGTTCCAGGAATTCCAACACATAATATCACTGGCTCAAATCTTCAGAGGAATTTTGTATCATTACCAGGCAAGTGTACTGGGATTTCAGGGATATAGGTAAGACTGAGGTGCCTTCTCCCTTATCCTTTTCAGAAGGCTACTTTTGGACTGATTCCCATAAAGCAGTAAGTCCTGTGTCCTCAACAATTTGCCAGAATGTCACAAACATCATCCAGAGATTTTTTTGGTCAGTTCTAGATAATCTGCAAACATCCTCTACAGTCAGTGTCTTCTCACACCACTGCCTTGGCCTCAGCCTATTGCTTAAGAACCAGTGTTTATTTACAAGAACTGTGTAGATAATGCTCACTCAACTAGCAACTGGAAACCATAGACCGAGGGTGGCAACCTAAAGTTGCAGCTTTGAAGAAATTGTTTAAACTTTACCTACTTCCCATGCTAATTAAGACAAAAGCCAGCACTGGAAAGGAAGGGTAGGTTCTTTGGAAATTTTTTTCTTTGTAATAAAACAAAACAAGAGCATCCTGAAGAAATAAACAAATAGGCAGTTGATCAGAGGATGCTAAAGGTGATTTGTCTTTCTTTGTCTTTGTCTTTTTTTAGTAAAAGGTTTATAGCAGTAAATGACTCGATAATATAAAGGTATCTGAACCTTCAAATAAATAAAATTTTTAAATGTTGGTTGTTTTTGGACAAGTATACCACTGTTAATAGTACAGCAGGAATAGGTGCCTAATGATTGTGCGGTGAAAAGTGAATGAATACAAGAAAGAGAAGCCAATACATTACTTGAATTCTCTAGGATAAGAACATTAAATTTTGACAACTCTAATCACTTTCCTAAGGTTGGATATTATGTGGTGTGGAGAAATTTAAATTTAGAATTCTTAAAATATTAAACTTATGCTTTCAACTAGCATCCATGAAACATAAACAGTGTGGCTCTTTTGTTCTTGTTTGTCATTATATGTTGCATGCTCTTTCCTTAAATCCTTATTTAATCAAAAGATAGTTCCGACATTCTCAACTTTTCCTCAAGAATTGTTACAAAACCAGGTGAAAGATTTAATTTTAAATATATTTACTGCAATTTGAATGTATATTTCCTTACCTGACACAGTTTTCCCTTTGTAATTCCTAGACATTTCTCATCATGCCCTCAGTATACATTCAGAATCCTGATGGCAGTCATATTTATTACAGGACCAACTCCCCAGGTGCCATTCTGTCTCATTTGAGTATACCGGGTAAAAGTTAGAGAGGTACCTCAGTGTTTAAGAGCATGTTCTTTCACCAGTGCCGGGTAACTCACCTGTGTAACCACCTGTGTAACTCCTGTTCCATGGGTACAGCACCTTCAGGACTCATGGGATAATTTGTTTCTCTCTCTCTCTCTCTCTCTCTCTCTCTCTCTCTCTCTCTCTCTCT
>CABHPQ010136736.1:37499-49870 GCA_902168405.1 Peromyscus aztecus
GATAGATAGATAGATAGATAGATAGATAGATAGATAGATAGATAGATTTTGGTATTTATATAATGTCTACTTGTTGATTAAATAGCCAGATATATTCATTATTTAGGCTAACTTGTAGCTTTATGTAATAATTTACTCCCTAATGCTGATAAAGAAGCAAATGGATATAAAATCAAGATTTCTTTGAATATACAGGAGGCTGAGTATCCCCCAAGTTCTCTAGATTCTGAAGTAGTGACTCACAGCATCTTATACAGACAGTAGACGGAGGATGCTCCTCTGAATCTGCTTGGTCTTGATGCTGTAGATGATGGGGTTCATAAGTGGAGGAAAGAGAAAGTAGACATAGCTCATGGTTATATGCACCACATGTGGGGCATGCTTTCCAAACCGGTGGATGAAGGTCAGGCCAATCACAGTGATGTAAAAGACCAGGACACAACTAATATGAGAAACACAGGTGTTGAGAGCCTTTGCTCTCTCCTCTCCAGAGGCGATGCCCATAACTGTCTTCAGAATGAGGACATATGAAAATACAATGATCAGTACATCAAGAAAGAATGTCAAGGCAACCAAAACAACTGGGTACACACGGTTAAAGGTGATGTCAGCACATGCAAGTTTCATGACGTCTTGGTGGAGGCAGAAAGCATGAGAAAGAACATGGGAACGGCAGTATGGAAACCAAAAGAGAGGCAAGATTGGGGGCACAAGAGATAAAAAGCCCCTCAGTACTACCCCAAGTCCTATCTTTATAACCCTGGAATTGGTAAGGATAGAGTTGTAATGCAGAGGTGTGCAGATGGCAACAAAGCGATCATAAGACATGGCAAGCAAGACCCCTGACTCCACAATGGAAAGGGAGTGAATGATGTAGGCCTGTAAGAAGCAGGCCCCGTGTCTTATTTCTCTGTGATTCACCCATAAGACTGCCATTACAGTAGGCATTGTAGTCAGTGTAACTGTGAGGTCTGTGCCTGCCAGCATAGCAAGGAAATAGTACATGGGTTCATGGAGGTTGTGGTCATCCTTGATGAGGTAGAGGAGTGTGCCATTGCCCAGAAGGACAGAGATATAGATGGCAAAGAAGGGAATGGAGATCCAGGAATGAACTGCTTCCAGTCCTGGGAAGCCAGTCAACAAAAACGGGCCAGCACTAATATTGGGCCACATAGCGTGCACACTCTACAAGTCAAAGCACAGTTTCTTTACTGTGGTGATGGTCTTGTCTTCCCTCTGCAGACAAATGTTCCATGGCAACTTCAATCACAGTATTCCCTGACCAGCAATAAATACTTCCCATGTGCATTAAAAACACATTTACAGCATCATGCACGACTGTCATATGTAAATATAAAATGTTTCAATGGTTACAAAGCAAAGATGACCAATATATCCACATGGATACTAATTTTCCCTAGTTAGACTGAAACTTGTTTTGTTTGCAAAACTTTTTGCTATAAGTTTGAATTTCATTTTATATTTCACAAATATAAAAGAAACATGGTTTTGTTAGAAAACTTTTCTTACTTTGGTTTTGCAATTTAATTGTAGTATTTTGTAGAATTCTCCCCAAAGCCATGAGACCTTTGTGGAAATAAAGGGACATGGCCAGATAATGCTACATGTATTTTAAAAGCATTTCACATTTTCCTAAAGTCCATCCATAAGCCCCTCACTAGAAACTCCACATCTACCTTAATATTCTTACTGAAATAAAAAGTCTGGGATCCAAGTGAGCTATGTCCTGCAAAGAATGGAAATTTGTCTCTCTTCTCCTGACTGCATCTCACAGATGTAGGAGAGAAGTCTTCCCTTGTTTCAATCCCTCACACTCACCAGTCCCATAGTCTTGTTGTTGGGTAGATGCCTGTTCCTCACCAGTCCAGACAGGTTCTTCTGAATGCAGAACCTGGTTTCAAAGACACACATGATGAAATCACCTCCCCAGAGCCTCTCCTTTAAAGATGCTCAGGGGACCTGGAGTTCTTCTTCCCTCTTCTCTGGGCCACTTAATTAATGCCCTTAGGTGTTTCAGACATATGCCCCAAGGTATATAAAGAAACCTGAAAACTCAGATACCTACTGACATAGATGATGTCCCCAAGAGCCTCAGCATCAGGCTCTCATAAACACAAGCACGTTCTTCCTATCATCTTTCTCAATGGCCAGAAAGCTACTAGTTTCTCTTGGAATTCCACGTCCCTCTATTGATCCTGTTGCTTATAACCTCAATTACATTTTGTCTTCCCTGCTCCCTTGAGGAAAGTCAATTCTGGTCCACAAGAACCTCACTGGATGTACTAATTCCCATGTGAACTGTGAATGTTGGGTGTCTCATATTTTTCTTAAGATCAGTTTGTTTGTGTTCACATATTTGTCCATTTTGGACCAAATTCAGAGCAATGGACTTGTTCCTTTTATTAGCAGGACTTACACCTTCAGCATGAAGTAGAAAGAAAGTGTTTACAATAAATTTACATTGAAGTATCACTGCTGCATTTATGTAGTATGCTAGAAATAACACATGGAATGCATCTCTGGAATCAGGGAAAATATTCTGGAAAAAGGAGAGTAATTTAGATGGTGAGAAATCAGAAATATGGACAATGCTGGCTCAGTGAAGAAAGAGAGACCTACACCAATATAGAACAAGATAAATGTGATAAATTTAGATAAATAAATCCATACTAACTATACTAAGGGATTGTGTTATTAGAATAAAAATAATGAGGTAAAGCAGATTCTGACCACACATTAGTTTACAAATCATGTAGGGAGTTTTGACATTACAGTGAATGTGAAATAAGGCTTAGCATGGATATTTACAATCAGATGATTGTTATTTAAAGTCATCTTGAGTGTAGTAAAGGGGGGAGGATAAGAATATCAAGATACATTAAAACATGCGATAAACTGTGTTGGTCAAATTATGACTAAGTGTTGCCAGTATGGCATGGGTGGCCAAACATGATTTCCAAGACTTCGAAAGAATTGAAGTGGGTGATGAAAGATGGCAGATTAACAGAAAACCACAGTGGAGAGGACATCTGCACATGCTACAACTATGTACTTTGGTAAATTTTCAGGGACTGAACCCATCTCTGACTAGTGCTCCCATCCTGAAGTGGAATATGATATGACACAGCCTCTCTATCACCTCCTAGGCCTCTGCTGACCAGTGCCACACCCAGAACAGTCATCTACCTACAGAGCAGAAGAATGGATGAATTTTATCTGTCTTTCTAGTTAGCGTCAATGGAATAAAACAAAAGTTTGCTAGTTTTTGTCTTTGTAACATTGTTCAACATTGTGTTTCTGATCACACATTAGTTTACAAATCATGTAGGGAGTTTTAACATTACAGTGAATGTGAAATAAGGGTTAGCATGGATATTTACAATCAGATGATTGTTATTTAAAGTTATAAGTTTCAATGATATGCTGTAGTACAGATGTGGAGTTTCTACTGAGGGGGGCCTGGATACCTCAAAGTATCTGTTGTTCTGTTGGTAGATATTTGAGAAGTTTATGGTTTGGCTTCATTACTGGTGTGCTGATGTAAGCATCCAGTGTATATCTTTAATGAGCACCCAAAGTGATATCCTTTTTGCTAAAATGGGCTGCAGGGTGTGCTCAGAATGTACATTAGGAAATGCTGCTAAACTGATTTCTAAAGTGTTCTGGTTTTGCTCTCTTGGTAGTAAATGCAGTGTAGTTTTTCCATCCTCACCAGCACTCTATGTTGTTGCCTTGTTGACATATCACCCACCCACTGATGAATGCATTTATTATAATGGCTTCCAGGCTGTGGTCTGGCTAGTCCAACAATGGCTATATACCAATATTGCAGTAACTGTTTAGTCCATGAGGTTTGATGTCTCAATTGGTTTTCAGTATATATCAGAATCCTGAAAAAATAGACTCTAATGCCAGTGAAGGAGTGGATTCACCAGCAAGAGCAAAATGTAAGCAGGAAAAGAGAGCAAGCTTCCTTGTACTTTGCATAGGCTACCAGCAGAAGATATGGCTCAGATTAAAGATGAGTCTTCCCAACTCAGAAAATCTGGATTAAAGTTGTGTCTTCCCACATCAAAAGGTCTCTATTAAAGATGCATCGTCCCACATCAAATGATTTAATTAAGAAAAGAATCCCTAACAGGTATACCCAATCATTTGGATTTTAGTTAATTCCAGATGTAGTCAAGTTGACAACCAAGGATAACCATCACAAATGCACCCCTTGTCAATTTGACACACAGTTGTTTCTCCTTACGTCATACTTAATTTTCAAATAAATAGTAACTGGGTCATAATTACACCTAGCATGATATAACTCTCCCTTGTACAGCTGCAAATGCATTATAATTTTTAGAGTAGGTGACAATGTACCTCGAGGGACATTCTTTTACTATCTCATTCTTAAATGTGATAACCATTGATATTCTCTTAATTGATGTTACATTATATGGTAAATAAATCTAGGAAAGAAAACTCAAATATCTTTACAAACACACTCTTAACAAAATACAACAGAAACACTCTTATGTAGTTAGAGTTTTCCTGCCTAGCCCATGGTCAGGACAAATCTCTCTCACCCGCCAGTCCCACAGCCGCTCAGACCCAACCAAGTAAACACAGAGACTTACATTGCTTACAAACTGTAATGGCCGTGGCAGGCTTCTTGTTAACTGTTCTTATAGCTTAAATTAATCCATTTCTATAAATCTATACCTTGCCACGTGGCTCATGGCTTACCATCATCTTCACATGCTGCTAGTCATGGCGGCGGCTGGCAGTCTCTCTCTGCCTCAGCCTTCCACTTCCCAGAATTCTCTTCTCTGTTAGTCCCGCCTATACTTCCTGCCTGGCCACTGGCCAATCAGTGTCTTATTTATTGACCAATCAGAGCAATTTGACATACAGACCATCCCACAGCACTCTTGTCAGTTATAATTCTTGTTTCTGCAACTGGTCATATGGTCTTAGCTGGTATTTATAACTACTTTCATCTACTACTCATTCTGTATTGCCTTGATCCTCACCAAGTACTTCAGCAGGTCTTGGCTCTTTTCCTGGAGGAGTGACACATACCTTCACTCTTGATGAGTCTGTGCCCCTTGTCATCCTGTGTGGATTAGGCTGTTGTAGCTTCCCATTCACTTTAATCACAAGACATGGTAGCAACAACAGTTGCCTAAAGGATACCCTACACTCCAGATGTAATCTTTTTTATTTCCATTGTGGAGAACCAATCCAATTTCCCTTTGGTAATCTGGATCATTCACCCCTCCTAATACTGCTGTTTCTTTCTTTGCCTGTAGGAGTGAAGACATCAAGAACCCAAAGTAATCAGAGGGAAGTCTGAGCTTCAAATTCAATAGAATGTTTGTTGCGTACCCTGGTAGGAGTGCTCCTTATTCTGGAACCAAAACTTCTAGACCATAAGAACTTAAGGTTGCTGGAACAGGAAGCAAAATTTCTCTTAGTGGTTGAGTGGGGTGATAATGAGTAGACTATTCCCTTTTCTACCCCTTGATTCTTGGACCCATGGATCCTGGCTATGGGAGAAACAGTACCATATATTGGATACTGATTCAAGGCATAACTGCCTTCTGAAGAACCCTGAACCAGCCCTCCAGGGCTGTAACTATGCCTTCAAAAGGCCATTCTATCTTTCTATCAGGACAGCTGCTTCAAGATAGTGAGTAAAATGGTAAAGCCAGTGGTAAATGGTGAGGAAAATGGTAAAGCCCATGATCATGGGCCCACTGTCACACTTCTCTGGCTGTGAGGTGAATTTATTGGTCAGAAGCAATACTGTGTAGAATACCATGATGGAATACAAGGCATTCTACAAGTCCATGGATCATGGATTTGTCAGAAGCACTGTGTGCAGGAAAGGCAAATTCATAACCGGAATAAGTATCTACTCCAGGAAGGATAAAACATCGTCCTTTTCATGGAGGAAGTGGTCCAATGTAGTCAACATGCCACCAGGTTGATGACTGGTCAGCCAGGAAATGGTGCCATACCTGGGGCTCCATGTTGGTCTCTGCTGTTGGCAGATACAGCACTTAGAAGCAGCTGTAGCAAGGTCAGCCTTGTTGAGTAGAAGTCCATGTTGTCGAGCCCATGCATAACCCTCATATCTACCACCATGGCCATTTTGTTCATGAACCTTTTGGGCAATGGCTGGAGAAAGAGACTGACTGTCCACAAAACAAGTCATTCTGTCTACTTGGTTATTAAACTCCTTCTGATCTGCAGTCACCTTTTGATGAGCATTTACATGGGACACAAGTATCTTCACATCTTTCACCCATTTGGATAGATTTATCCACACACTCCTTCCCCAGATATCTTTCTCACCACTTTTCCAATCATGCTCTTTTCAAGTCCCTTACCATTCAGCTAATCCACTAGCTAAAGTGAACAACTGTACATCTGTCCATCTCTCCTTCCAAACAAAATGTGCAACTATGTGTACTGCCCAAAGTCCTGCCCAGAAAAGGATTGTAATGCTGCAGCTGTCCACTTCTGGGTGGTGTCTGCATAATGTGCAGAACCATCCGTAAATAAGGCCCCAGTCTTCTCTTCCTCAGTCAACTAATCATAGGACACACCCCCATGAGGCTATAGATGTATGCTTGGCAGCAGATGGTATTGTAATGGAAGTAGAAACCATAGGTATTTGGGCAACTTCTTCATGCAACTTGCTTGTATGTTTAAGACCTGCTTGGGCCCAATCACATATATACCACTTCCATTTGATAATGGATTTATGCTCTGCACTTTCTACATTATGATTTTGTGGGTTAGATAACACACAGCTAGTGATGGACAGGTCAGGTTGCATAGTAACTTGGTAGGCCATTGTCAAATGCTCAGTTTCCACTAAGGCCAGATAGCAGGCCAACAGCTATCTCTCAAAGGGAGAATAGTTAACTACAGTGAAGATATAGTCTTGCTCCAAAATCCCAAAGTTCTCTTCTGTGACTCACCTATGGATACCTGCCAAAGACTCTAAAGAGCATCCCTATCTGCAACTGACACCTCAAGTACCATTGAGTCTGCTGGATCATATGGTCCAAGTGGTAGAGCAGCTTGTACAGAAGCTTGGATATGTTGAAGAGACTTCTCCTATTTCAGGCCCAAATCAAAGGTAGCAGCTTTCTGAGTCACTTGGTATATTGGCCAGAGTAACACACCCAAGTGAGGAATGTGCTGTCTCCAGAATCCAAATAGGTCCACTAAATATTGTACTTCTTTCTTGGTGGTGTAAAGGGCCAGGGGCAATAACTTATCCTTGCCCTTAGTCTTAGAAGGAATATCTCTGCATGCCCCACACCTCTGGTCTCCTAAGAATTTCACTGAGGTAGAAGCCCCTTGAATTGGGAAGTAGTGCATGTGGCAGGCAGATTGGAAATATTATAATAATCATAATGTATATTATGCATGTATGAAATTGTCAAGAACAAGCTCAATAAAAGTAAAATTAAAAACAACATTAAGTTTTGATCATTTGTTTTAATACAAGATTTAAGATGCAGCTCTGTAAGCATATGTTTCGTGAAATCTAATTGGAGGAAACCAGTGACCTTTGCATATATTATGGGATAATATACTCCAATTGTCAGTTGATCTGTGAAAGGCAGGGACTGAACTTAGACAGGGATATGAATGATAAAAATCTTTGAAAATAACTTCTCAATTCTGAATACCAAAAGGGACATTTTTGTTGTTATTTTGAAGCAAGATCTCTCTATGTAGTCTGCTGTGGAATAATGCTTTTGTACACTGGTTTAATAAAATGCTGATTGGCCAGTAGCCAGGCAGGAAGTATAGACATGAAGAGGAAGACTGTGTCAGGAGACACCAGCCCGCTGTCTAGGGAGCAGCATGTAATGGCATACAGGTAAAGCCATTGGAAAATGTGGTGACATATAGATTAACAGAAATGGGCTAAGTTTAAGTGTAAGAGCTAGTCAGTAGTAAGCAGTTTTAATTAATATAAGCCTCTGTGTGTTTACTTGGATCTGACCAGGTGAGACACAGAAAAACTTCAGCTACAGTAGTCCTTTCCAGGTTGGCCAATAATTTGCTATATATCCCAAGTTGGTCCTAAACTCGTGATCCTAATGTACCATCCAGTAAGTGCTGGGATTCTGGTATGTTCCAGGATGCTCAGCTACACAGGATATGAACATACTGCTGCTGCCAATATCAGAATGTGCTGGCTAGATTTATCTTCAATCAAAGGTATTCTTCCCATCCCCGAGCATGTGGTCAATATCTAATCTCTAACTTTCATCTCATACTGGATCACCCTAAGCTGCAGGGGACACTGTGTTCAATGTTATGACCTCCTGGTTTCAGAAAATCACATGTGCTGACTGAATGGGGAGGAATTTTAAAGGTTTAGCCATTTTAACTCAGAGGGTTGTGATATGTCTGATTGAGTAATACTTACACCTGCCCCCAAGGTATCCCATTCGATTACCCAAGGCTTTGACAATCTATATCTTAGATACATTTCTTCTTATAAATTCACTACTTTTGCACTTTAATATACATATTTCTTTAATAAACACAATTTGACTCAAACTGTTTCATTCACATATACCTCTAAAGAACTCAGCCAGTAACAGGAATATAATGTGTCAGACGGCTTGGTCATCTGTGGATGTTTAAGTTTGGTATCATAACAATAGCACAAATGTCTTCATAAGAAATTGTTGTAAGGTAACTCTTATTGCAACAAAACTAATCCCTTGTTCCCCTTTAATTTACATGCATTTCCCGTTTTAGAGGGAAGGATCTGAATTTCTTAAAGACAGAAGGAAATAGATTTGCCAAAAACTCTACTGCAGTCCAAATTTCTAACTGTTCTGTTTGTGTTTCTGTATCATAATATAAATATAAATATAAATAAATCAATGCTAGAACACAGAGAAAAGTTAGAGACTGCTAATAAAATTCCCATAGCC
Source organism: Peromyscus aztecus (assembly GCA_902168405.1). Lineage (NCBI taxonomy): Eukaryota > Metazoa > Chordata > Mammalia > Rodentia > Cricetidae > Peromyscus > Peromyscus aztecus. Next base: position 46,490 of record CABHPQ010136736.1, read on the forward strand.
CCAAGGCTCAGCACACACACAAGGGAGGAAAAGACAGGAGGAAGGAGAGAGATGGAAAAGGAGGGAGGGCAGTGAAGGGGAGGCAGTGAGCAGCCCAAATTACAGATGGTCCCTGAGGAGATGTTTCTAAAATAAATATCCCTGCTAGCCAGGCTTTTGTCTCTGAAATAAACAACAAAACATAGATGTTATGATCCAATTCTTCTCAAAGCTAAATATCTGAAATCCCTGACAATGTCACCAAAGAATGGCTAAGGTCAAGCTCTCAGGTCAGTGAGGGTCCGTAATAAACTTTCTCTCTGGGGTCTTACTGCAGGCACCAGGGTTAGGAAGCTTGCTTCTCTGTTGGAGAAAAACAATAGTAGTCCTTGCCAAGGATCTATGGATAATAATAGTAAGTCTTAAAAACATTCCAATACTATTACATTTAGAGTGGCTTGGTTTCTAGAAAGGATGTACCAGTCAGTGTCTGTGGTTCAGTGATTTGATAAAATGTTTAAAGCCAGGGATATAAGATGGTGTTGGAAACAGTTTGCATGAATAGGGAAGCTAATTCATCAATGGTTCTTAAGCAGTGTCCTGGTCATTAGGCTATTGATAAAAGTATTTGGAATGTTCTGGGGAGCCAAAATAGGTTTGAGTTGTTAAAAAAAAAGGGGGGGAGGGGGCAAGGTGGACAGAAGCTCAGAAGCATTCTTATGAGGAAAAAATGAAGTGTTTGTGATAAAGGAGAGAGTGTCAAGACAAAAGAAATAAACAGACCAAAGGAAGGTGGAAATGTATGTGAAATGTTCAAGCCTGAGAAAGGTCTCTAGGGATCTGTGGGGACTCCTAGTTTACATGGAAGAGTCTGAAACTGCTCATCAACAACAACAACAACAAAAAAAAAATCCCACTCTGAAGCAGAGACCTTGGAAAAGGGTGAGTGGCTGGGGAATAAGGAAAAATCTTGAATTTATTAACGACTTCACCTTGCCCAGATCTCACAGATAAGTCTGTGTACCGCAAAGATAGCTCTGAGGAAAGTGAGAAGTGCTCAGTGTTGGAGTCAACTGAGAAGCCAGCAAGCTGGTTTGTACTGCTAAAGATCCCACCTGTGACTAAAGCCTGCATGTTCCACGATGGATAAAAAGGGCTCTGGTGTTTTATTAGTAAGTCCCATCTATTCATTAATAATATGAACCTGTTATCTGAAAGACATAGACTTGTGTACATATTCTACAAAATGAAGTGACTGTACATGGTATTGCATTAATGGAACACAATAGAAAAAGCTCTATTGCAGTATACACAACTGTATTATAATAAACTTGAAATTTGCAAAAGAATTTAAATATTTTTACTCAAAAAAACTGTAACTGTATAGATAATAGATACAATAATAACTATTGTAATCATGTCACAATGTACACTTTCATTAAATCACAATATTCTGGAATTCAAATGCATTAAAGTTTTATTCACCACTCTTGCATCTTTAACCCTTCATAAGCCATGCACTTCTGAGCCTTTCCTTGACAGGAAGAAAGTAACTGCTACTGTTTCTCACATTCTGAAAGACCCTGTTTCCCCAACTTCTGCTAGCTTAAATGTTACAGGATCAGCAACATCAGAATTTCCCACTCACCACTCCTCCATTATTTTTACCAGCTGGGCACACTCTCTGCTGCTCAAATGAATTACAATGTAGTACTATTTTTTTTCTTAAAGTCAAACCTTCCTGAATTGTCTTATTTCCCTCCATAACTTCATGAGAAAATAGGATCACTTGACAAATCTTAGGACAAATGCTATAGACGTGTGTCTGCTGCACTGTTTTGTAATAACAAAAATTCAAAGTGATAAAAACATTCTCTCTACCAATTCTAATCTTTTCTTGTGCTTAGGGTCAAAAGCATGATGAAGACAAAAAGTATTAGCACCCTTTATAAATGACAACCCTACGTCTCAAGGGGCTCCCCAAGTTCATTACTGTTAAGAAATAGCAATAATGGAGCAGCAACCAAGTTCTGAACGGTGCAGCTCAGTGATTTTGGAGACACATTTTCATGATGAAGGTGGGTTATATGAATGATGTCTAAAAGTACACTAAGATATGGTTTGCACAGCAAGTGAGATGTACTGTCCACAGGAGATGTAAAGGAAGGTAGCCACATTCTTTCTGGCTAATGCCAGAAAATGACTGACTGTCTGCTTCCAACGGTATCTTAGAATTCTGAGTCATGAAGCCTTCTCAGTTTATTTGAATCCCATCAGACTCTTTCGTAATTAAGGCATAATCCATGTGACCAAGTCTAAATAATCAATTTCTAATTTGCTTCTTCAAATATCTCACATGTCATTTTTTTAGAGTTGTTACCAAATAGTGCCCAAGACTATCATAGACTTATTTTTATTGTATATTTTTATTGTATTATTTTTATATGTATATTATAAAACTCTGAAACTTTTGAAAGAACTCATGGAAAACTAGAGTATTAAACTGGTCAATAACTTGGAGATTCATTTATTTTGGAGAAACACACATTTTTAAACTTCCCCAAAATCTCTAGACCTTTATTATGTCAAGACTTCTGATAGACATATTGGATATGTCCATCTCTAAAAGTAACTGTTTTATTTTGTTTATTTACCATTTTCTTCATATTTTTTGCAATCAGATATCTACACCTGATCTTCACACAATGCTTAGATGCTTTCTGACATTCTATGTCTCATTTACTCTGGGAAATCTTTGGGTCTATTCTAAATACCAGTATTCAGGATGAGGAGTACCAGGACAAAAGCCCTGTAAATATCAATACTATTAAAGCACTACTCAACTATAGTGATTTCTTTCTTCATTATGTGTGAGTATAGGATTTAAAAAGATGTCATCTAAATTTACTTTTCAAACATAGCTGTCTCTAATGTACACTCCAATAATCTTACATATGGTGAGCTCTGAATAATTAGAGTTGTTCTTGTTGTATCCTGTTTCCCCATACCTAGAAAGCTCCCAGGAATGATTGAATTGCCCTTGTTGTTGAAAAGAAGGACCCTGAACATCCATGCTGCATGTAGCATCTTCAAGGGACAAACTCTAAAGAACTAGATTTGATTACCTTACCTGATGGGGATATTTTCCTCTGCAATGCCTGCAAATTGGCTCAACACATCTTCCTCCCCATTTCTGCTCACTGGCTTCCCAGGTCTGGAGAAAGCCCATCACTTGATCTCTCTTCCAATGCTGGTGACCTATATCTCCATATTGCTTGGCAATGGCACCCTTCTTTTTCTCATTAAGGATGACCACAACCTCCATGAGCCCATGTACTATTTCTTATGTATGCTGGCAGCCACAGACCTTGGAGTAACATTGACCACAATGCCCACAGTGCT